>BLKR01005400.1:0-81753 GCA_011170035.1 Teleogryllus occipitalis
ACCGATCGCAATAAGACGTGACTTGAACTGCGAGTACTTGGAAACAGCAATTTAGCTTAAATCAAGTATAACATTGGCATCAGTTAAACCCCATTTCTAAAATACATTAACAAAATTATATAAGAAACAGAAAACTGATTAAAATTCAAACAAAATGAAAGACAAAAAATTGAATTAAAACTATAATGATAATAGGACGCATTATCCGGTATCGCAGTATTATAATAATTCATGAAGTCCGCAGAAAGGGTTCCAATCCCCAAACGTTTTGTCCACACTAGGAAACGAACTCGCTTAGGTGCATAGAGTGGTTTGCATGTCCACTACACTATTATCTCTCCAAGAATCACAGCCCCTCCGACACAAAAAAGTTGGACAGATTAACACATGCTCATGAACGACAATGAAGTATGTTTCGAACTTGACGTGGGGTCTCACAGTCCGCGGTATCTACTAATGTTTGAAAGTAGGGTGCTACTACTATAAGTTTGAGATCGCCTGGAATTTACGTGTTTCGGGAACTACTGTATGAACAGAACATTTCAAGAGTTCAATTCAATAACACGGCGACTAGAGCAAGTGACCTCTCTGAGAGTCATTTAAAAACATAGGCGCGTGAGGGATGTTATGTCCTTGCCTTCAATGGAAATGGAAACAACGTTAATTAATGTAAGGATGTATATGGACTTGGAATATATGCATTAAAAAATATTTTCATCACAAAATTGCTCTCTCATTAAAATTAACTGAGCTCATGCTTAATTTCCAATACCAGACGTTAGAAATTTCTATCATTACATGTCAATTAGGTATAAGATCGATTATTACAGAACAAATCATCAGACTGATGGTGTACTTCTCAATATTGTCTGTGAAAAGTATACAAATGAGTGTTATAATAAGAAAGAAGTTTCGTCTTCCTAAAACATGTGTATACTGTTTAGTTGCATGTTTTATTTCTATATTTAAATGTGTGTGGCATTACAATGCAAAGAAATTCTTATTCGTTTATTATATTGAATTTAAATTATTTTTCACAATTTAATACACGACAAGAACGTGTTCCTACAAAAGGGAGTAACGAAGCATTCTCCAGGGGAGGGAAGTGTTATTGGATTGGTGCCACTTTCTACAGACTCCGCCTCTTATGCCTTTTAAGGCGAGGAGAACGGGGAAATCTTCCGAGGCTAGGCCACTTGAATTACTAGAAGAGGCAATGATAAGCGTTGCTTGCCTTAGAGTTAAGGATTGCTCAAGCCCGGTGTCAAATCCACATTATTACTCTTTAAATTATTAACAAATGAGACATCATTGAATTTCTCTATTGATATATTGATTACAGGTAAAAATGTATGGTTGTATTTGAAAATTCACATGTGATTCAATTTCACCAAAATTAAAATTAATACACAGAATGTATCTGTTGCCTAAAACTTGCCTCGTGGAATAAATACGAAAATGATCTCTCATGCCACCGCTCTGTCCAAAAGCATTTTGCAAAATAATTTGTTAATAATGAATTTCCTCGCTAGACGTTAAACTTATTGGCATACACTTTGCACCACTGAATAGAATGCATTCAACCACAAAGAAATCTTCAAATTTGCAGGATAACAGTTCGTCTCAGCGTTTTGAAATTTGCCAGAGAATTTATATATAATAAAACGTGTGTCAACGATACATGAAGAATCGAAAGTTAAAAAACCGCTTATGAGCAACAATTTCCACCGATTTGTCGTAAGTCACAAATCGTTAATACAATTTAATCAGCAGAAAGCAAGACACTGCAAAACTATTTGAATTTTATACTTGACAGCCAAGATCGAATGCATTGGGGGTTGGAAACAACCGAGGGTTGTCATCAGACGCTAAGATCCTATAAACAATTGCATATCTCGAAAACGAAAGGCGATAGCTCCGGTTAGATTGCGGAATTTTGCATCTTGTGTAAAGGGAAATGAGATGAGAGAATAAAACAGAATTGCAAAATTTGTAAAATTATAAACAATTTACAATTTTTGCAATTCTAAAGTGGGAAGGGTTTTCTGATGTCCCAGAACCAAAAACTGCGAATTAACAATTTTGCAACAATTAACAATTTTATAAACAATTCCGAAATGTGCGCTATTCCTGCCGGGGATTGTCCCCAAATTGCCCCTGATTTGATGATAGCAAAATAACAATTTTGACATGAGATGCAAATTAATTTCTTAATATCTAGTTTAATTGTTACTTTAATGATAAATATACAGCTGGTCTTTGAATTTTACTTTCCCTTATTGAAATGGTTCCCTAGAAGTCCTAACGATTCGAGAAAGACAGTATTTTGCATTTTTTGCAAATGTAATATACATATGAACAATTGAAAATATGCAATTATAATCGTTTTTCTTATCGCAAAATTCTGTAGTAAACTGGTCATTTGATAAAGTTCATAAATTGCGGTTGGACAAGAATATTGGAATTTAAATATCTATAAGAACGTAACTGTTCTAAAATTAGTGTTATTTTATCTGACATCAATGTAATTTCTTAAAAAAGAATTTTGTTAACAGTGGTTAAGTGCTATGAGTTCATATATATTTCAATGAATTTACTTTCATGTTCATTGAAGTGTTTCTTTTATGTATTTTTCATTTGAAAATACTTCCACATCTGAACTGGCGGCGCCCGCCATTTTGTACGACGTAATTTTGTTAGGGCACTCCCCCCTGCGTTGAGATTGGCTACGATGGTTTGTGAGGCTCCGCCTGCGACGTTTCGTCATGACAAGGGCTGTCCAAGCCGTGCAAAAGCTGAACTTAGCCGCAGACAGCCGCGATCAATTTATGTTTCCAGTACTGTACATTTATTTTGTACATAATGTACACGGATAGCTTGATTAACAGAGCGTATATCATCCGCATGTCGTTTGCGGTAAAACAGAAGAAAATTCTTATAACAACTTTTAGGTGTTGATCCGCGCCATGGAAATGAGTTGTCATGATCGTCAGGCGGAACCGTCTCTCACAAAGAGATGAGAGAGTCTACGACGTTATAGTGGGGTGGGGGCAATGGTGGGGATGGAGGCGGGGGAATAGGAGCAATGGCGGGGAAGGGGTCTTTGCAGGTGTGTCCCATGTAGGGAGGGGGAAGTGGGGGTGGGGGTGGGAACGGGCTCAGTGGAGACAGTGGAATCGGAATGCATGGCGGGATGAGGTTGGGGCGGGGACCGAGAGCCGTGACGGGGAAAGGGGGCCCGTGGGGAGGGGGGGTACCGTCGCTGGGCGGGGGCGGGGCGTGGGTGGCGAGACAGTCTCCAGAGCGTGGCACGTGCCGCGAGTGGGTGGTCGGAGCGTCTACAATCAGCCGGGATCGGTTCGTTAGGGCGCGCGATGGGCGATGGGCGATGGGCGATGGGTGCTGCGGATTTGGCTCAAACGCGACGCGGAGCAGCGCGGGAAGTTTCGTTGCGATTCCTTGTGTTGCGAAAACGAACGGCACTAGCCTTTAGCCGAAGACCAATCACGATTCGTTATTAGTGGGTCATGCCACTTTGGAAAAGCTTTGTAGACGTATACTTTGTCTTGTTATGTGATTCTGTGTATCTTTTGCATAGTGTCCATATTTTGGGGTAACAAATTTTAACTTAATGTCACCATACAAACTTTGAGAAGACCACTAATTCCAATCAGATTCACTGAACCCTTCAGTATTCGCGCTTAAAATGGAAATGCGAATGGTCGCGTGGATTACAATTGTAGTCCTTTTAAAAAAAGTTCTTATTAATAATATTTTACGAACAAATCGTCTTTTAGTTCACATGTGGAGTAGTAAGGGTATTTAAACACCGTCCAGTTACAAAATACTATTAAATTTATTAGAACGTTGTTATACTAAAAATTCTAAGAAATGCTATACAACATTGCGTGGATTATGCCTTGTGACACATCACATCGTGTCGTTTACGTGTGGTAGAGCCAGAGGATTCAAACGCCCACGAGACTTCCGCAATAGTGGGGAAGAACAGCGTTATCTGGACTCTTCAAGAATTCAAGGAGAAAATAATGACGATTTCTTGTAGTGGAAAGTCTGCGCGAGGAAACATAGTTTTTCGGTCAGTGAAAATTGCAGTACACGGACGGCGGTGAGGCAGGGACACTTTGAACTGAGCCAAAACGGAAGGCGTCGAGACAGAAGACAGTAAGCGAGCTGTTTCCTTTGCTGCAACGCGACCCTAGGCCTTACGCAGGGGGAGGTAAGCCGTTTTATCGATCACAAGCGCCTTTAACCCCTGTTAACATGCAACCCTGCAGGTTTGTTGAGTGCACGTGTACCTTCCTGTATGTTAAGAAATTTAACATCTTTAGCAACGTAAACAACCATCGATTCATTGCAAGTCAAATGTTTGCTAAGGAAAAAAACATGGAGATGTACAAAAGAAATCAGATTCAAACAATTCGGAAGTAATTCACAGTGCTTTGTGGAATATTTATTCTTAATTGTAATATTATTAATTGTGCAATTAGAAAAATGTATATTAGCTAAATTAACCTAATTTTTCTGCCATTCTACCAAATAAAACTACTCCGGTAATCATATTTATGATGATGTGAAGGTGTCGCCACTGGAAGTCAACGCACCAGTTTTCTGACCAAATGTTGTTTCTTTAGGTATCTTTAGGTTCAGGAGAATTATTTGCATCCTTATTTCATGAACCACGATATACGAATATTGATTATATAGATATATCGCAAGCAACACCTCACAATATCGTACTAACGTGCCGCAGCAACAGAATTCATATGTTTACTATCGCAGTAATGTAAATTTTGGCATAATTCGTGAGATTTTATGGTGAGCGATAAAATGCTAAACATACCATGAAATGTTACAGTGTTATTACTGCCTCATCCAAATTAAAAATCTCGGTTCCGCTAAGCTCTGCATCGATTTTTAACGTGAGGCCTCGGCAGTAATAACACTCATAACATTGCCAGGTATGTTAATAGTTACAGTCGACTCCGGTTATAGCGAACTTCTGGGGACTAACATGTTTGGTTAACTATATCAGAGGTTCACTATATCCGATGATTTCATGATTAAATGGAATTTGTCTACAATGATTGATTTATTATTATACCTAAAAGTTAATTAACAGCAGAACTACAAATTTCAATGTCTTTATTTGTACATAAAAAGTATTTTCAATTGTTGCTTCCTACATTTTTCATTAGATACATCTCCAGAATTCGTGCTCTTTCCATACTTGATTCTGCATTGTCCTGTCTCGAAGTAACGTAATGCCGTTTTGACACTTTTCAGTGCCTCTGGCACTATTGGAACACCGTCCCACTCTCCGAAGGCATTTTCAATCGCCCAATAACGTAAGATATCCAATTAATTTCCATGACATTTCTTACGTTCACTATAGCCGAGGTTCAGGTTCTCTATAACCGAATTTTCTTATGCTTATTTGTAATGTAAGTGAATCAGGACCAGTGACCTGAGTTCACTATAACCGAGCGTTCACTATATCCGAGTTCTCTATAACCGGATTCAACTTTGTTTCAGGCATACAGTGGGGCAGAATCTCTTGCTGATTGTCACACGGCCGCGCCAAACGCCGGGATGGAAAGGTTGCGACTAACGAGAATATATCAATGATATCAATGGACTCGTGCGCACATCGAATGGCTGGTGAGGACACAGTGAGTTTGCTGTGGAGAAAATAACGTGAGTGACTAAATTAGTTTTTAAATAAACTCTATAAAACATGTGACACAAGTGACGGAAAAGAATGTTCACTGAAACTCATTAGTTTGGAGATTATTGCAGATTCCATATAGTCGTCCTCTTGATGAAAAGCAAAACGATGAGGGAAACAATGATAATTACTAATTGCTCAATATATTGAAAATATTCTTGTTTTCCCTACTCAGATCGGCTTGAAAACCTCTCGCGTATTTGCATAAGCAACCTTATATTACGTGAATATTGGGTACAAATCGCTTCTTTGTTTGTTATCTTTGTTTAAATAGATGCGATATGCAGTTTCAACTTTCTGCAGTAGAAAATATTTTATCTGCATACATTCTACGTGTATGCTGAACTGTTATCTAAAGAAATTGTTCAAATCGGTTTGTGCAAATGTTTTGTGTGTGGAAGGCTGATAAAAATTTCCATCCCTTCAGATAACGTTTTTGTTTGTAGAATAAAATTCAATAAGTAGTTAATCTTTTATGTGAAAAAAGTACTGATAAGAACTCAAAACATTTCACACAACTTCTTTACTTGCTGTGCTGGCCATTGCTTTTATTTATAGTTTCAAGGGATCACAAGTAAAGGTGCTTTCGAATACTATAAATGTAACTGGTAGTATGTGTAACTTCTTTGGTTGCATTACATGATTTATTTGGTATGTAATTGTTGTGGGATGTTTTGTTGTGTTTGCCTTTGCCTTTATAGTTTCAAAGGATCACCAGCATAGGTGGACTTGAATATTGTACGTGTAACTGGTAATGTGTGTAACTTCTTTACTTGCATTATAAGATTCATATGATATTTCATTTCTGAGTTATGTTATGTCGTTGGGATGGCTATTGCCCTAGAAGTATGCCTTTCCCATGGATGTTGATTTCCTGATTTGGTGAAGAGTTTTGGGAGTACGTATTTCTGTTAGCAATATAATACCTAATGTAGTGAACATGAATTTAAATGAGTATTTGAATTTCTTATTCTCAGTCGGGACAATTTAACATCTAAACATATTTGTTAAAATTATTGAATTTCAATCAGGTATAAAGAGTTTTTCCAAATCTGAGATCTAGAAATTCAGTTATTACTTATAATATGATGAAGCTTTTTGTGCACTACAGTGCTTCTAACTGGGAGGTTCTATGGTGTGAGTCCCGGCGACGGCAGGATTTTCGACACTAGCTCGATAGCCGAGTCCAATTAGCCGCTGTCTGGAGGAGGATCCTAGCAGCTAGCTGCTCTGATAGGTACTATTCCGTGGTTTCCCCGATCAACACCAGGTGAATGCTGAAGACGTACTCTAGCAATGAGCCATAGACCTTATGCGATCTTTCCTTCCTCTCCCTATCCTCACCCCATACTTACTCACACTGATATTCACGTTTACTTCACTACCATATAGTCGGGAGCTTAGAGCGTGTTCCACTTCTGGCAGATACCTGGTTGGAAAAAACCCACCAGCTTTCCGACGTGTAGGTCGGTGCTGAATCTCGTAGTAGTGGAGGTGGTGGTGGTGGTGGTGGTGGTGAGGGGAAAATCACCTTCACCTCCCGCGTTAAAAGAATGTACTACACGTATGGAACTAATTATCTTAGTTGTTGACGCGTCCACAAACACTCACTCATCAATCAATCGAGATAAACGAAGGAACAATTGAGAACATCCAGCTGATTTATGCGCACATCTCTGGCCAGAGGAGGCAGTTTTGAAAGCGAGGAATCAATAAGTGAAGGCGGCGCTGCGCGCGTGTGGTTTGGGGCTGCGCTCAAATGGAAGCAACTGGCGGCCGCTGCCTCCACGCGGCGGCCCTCGGGCGCAGTCCATGTTTCTCAAGGAGTCGCTTTCCCCCACCCCTCCTCCTCCCTCCCCTTCCCCTTCCAGGGACGGGGATAGCGGCCCAGGCGGAAAGAAAGTGGGCGGGGAAAGCGTTGCGGAGAACGGGGATGGTTAGGAAGAGAAGGTGGAGCGAGATAGAGCGGGCCAGTAGCAAACTAGATTTACTGATTACTGATTGAATGATTCATTAGTTTTTTCGCGTTTCCGGGCGCGTCAACTGCTCTGGTCATTAGTCCCGTTAGTGTAGTGCATGTTTTTTCTCGGGAGATGGCGATGATCTTCCCCCGCTGGATGGCGAGATCCGGCGTCGACCTACCGTCGGCTAGTGGGGTTTCTCCCTAACCAGGTATCGCCTACCAGCGGGGCACTGCCCCAGCCGGGACAAGCTCTAAGCTCCCGACCGGTCGCCCGTAATAGGTGGTAAGTGTCAGTATGTGTGTAAGGGGAGAGGATAGGAAAAGTGTGGGTGTAAAGAGGAAGGAAAAATCGCGCGCGGTCGGATGACCGTTTGCTACGGTACTGCTCCGGCCTTCGCCTGGTGTTGATCGGAGAAACCACGGAAAACTACCGATCTGAGCAGCCGGCCGCTAGAGTTCTCCTCCACACAGCTAGTGAATTCGGTCTAGCTGAAAAGCTAGTGTCAAAAATTCTGCCGCCGTAAGGACTCGAAATTAGGACCTCTCGGTCAAAAGCGCTACAGTGACATCAGTTGATGCACTGAGCTACCGCTCCCGGTTACTGATTCCGGGCACGTCAATTGCTAAGATAATTAATCCCTTAAGTGTATGTTTTCATCGCAGTAGTGGGCAGTGATCTGCATTGTACTACCCCTCGGTTTACTGGATTTTTCCCAACCAGGTATCTCTCATCAGGACCCCACCCGGGACAAACTCTAAGCTAGCGACTAGTCTCTCATAGTATAGTGTCTGAAAATGTACGTGCTCCGCCATTCGTCTGGTGTTGAGCAGAGAAACCACGGAAAACTATCAATTAGAGCAAGCGGCAGCTAGAATTCGCCTCCAGATAGAGCTTGAATTCGATCTATCTAGTATCACTGGTGGGACTCGAACCTTAGGACTTCCCGGTGAGAAGCACTGAAGTGACATCAAGTGATATCCTGAGCCACCTAAGCCGTGATGCAAACTAGACAAGGTGCACGAGCAGATGGACAGGAAAAGCAGGTATGGACCGGAAATTATGAGAACAGGCTCGAGGACACATGAGCTGATAAGTAAATGTGTCGACGGGCAAGCGAGTAGGCAAGATTATTTGATTTAAACACTTATTTTAACAATATAATGTTTCATGAATGAATTTCACTGATAAATTTCATGAATTTCATCGGCAGAGAGCATCCATGCAGTTTCTGGTGGAGAGCAAAATAACATATTTGACTTTTGGGGGGAAAGTATGTGCCAACAAACCTATGTACACATATATGGGGTATTTCGTTGCAGTAATTTAGCTATAATTCTTACATAAATGTGCCAGACGAATTAAAACAAATGCTATAAACGAACCCTAACCTCAAAAGAGAACACATGAAATTTCACGCTTGTCAATTTCTATTTGAAAACTGCAAATAAAAACAAAAGACATGGAGTAACATATTATCCCTGTACCCCTGAATCCCTGTATGAGAAACCATAAAAAGGATGGTTGTTTCCGTAGTAACACAGTATACCGGTTCAATAAGAGAAATTCAGAGTAAAAGTCACAAAATATATCTCACAGTGTAAATAAGAAAGGCTAGTTTCAAACAAAGACACAATGGTTGAATTTGACAATGATCAATACCAACTGAAAGATGTTGACCAATAATGATCGATACCGACATCCGCGTGAGAATTCGTGTTATTTAAGTTAACTCAGAGTCTGACCAAATAGATTAAAAACATTTAAATGAATAAAACGAATCAACGAATAAATTCAAACAGAACCTGTTGTAAAGATACCTGCTACGTGAATGCTGTATACAGAATAAATTACAAAGGAACCACTATAATTTAAATATCTCTAAAATATTGTAACGGAAAAATGACAACTTAAAGTTAAGCATAATAAATCGCAGCTCTGCACAACATGGGATTATGTACATGATGTCTCATAGTAAAAAAAATGAACACGTAATCCAAAAAAAAATTCAATTCTCTGTTACGTTACAAGACGAACAGTATTCTTCATATATTCCAATATGAATCATACATCAATTTTTTCTGCAACTGTTGCATCTTTTCTTTTCCACTCGAGTTCTTTGGGAGATTGCTTCTACCCCTGCAGTTCCATTTCAACGGTCTCGTATCCGCAAAACAGCTTCATACACTCTGATTCCGTCTCTTTCTTTCCCCAATCACCTCCACCACGTGACCGTCATCCCCAACAGCGCGTCACCCCAGCGTGGTAATCAATCCTGCTTCCCGGCTGACGCCCCCAGCCGCGTCTCTTCACCGCAGCCGGTCGCCACCGCTCTCAGGCACGTCTCGCCGCTCTCCCCTCCCCACCCGTCCACTCCGCGCCCCTCCTTCCGGCGGGCGGCTGCTCCGCCTTTCGTCACTTCCGGCGCCACGACGTGCCCGCCGCGTTTTGACTTTTAAATTGGCCGCGTATTAGATTAACAGGCGTCTTAAAGTTTTATGACGTGTCCGTCAACAGTGCCGTCGTCTTCCTCCGCTTCAGGAGGCCGTGCTCGCGGCCTCCTGCATATGCTGATGCGGCGGCCCGTACGAGGCGGCCGAGCCCGAGGGTGCCGCAGGCCGCTTTTACAATATCCGCGATGCTCGAATTCCTGCTACGGGTTTATATTAGTTCTTTAGTCTTTCCGCGGATTTGCATCACGGAACACGCTACCTCCGCGTGTTGAATTCGAAGATTTTGCGGCGAGAATGACGGAAAGGCGAGGAAAGGGAAAATAGAAACTGTGGCGAAGAAACCTGCAGGTCTGGTCAGGGCAGATTGGTGTAAAACAAACGAGCGCTGAGAGGCGAACAGTGCTCGTATCGCATCAGACGCAATATCTGGAAGGAAATAGGGAGCGCCTGGGAGCAGAGGGGGGCGAACTGTTTTTTTCTGAGTCGATGGAAATGGTTATAGGAAAGAGGGATATGACAAGGTTTGATTAAAAGAAGACATGTTGATAACGGTTTTTCGAGAGTTTTAGTTGCAAGAACGTTACACTAAAAACGGTTCTACTGTCAGTATGATGCATGATCTTCCCTGAACAGTAGAGGTAAAAAATTATAACGTCAATGATAGCAGAACGGAAATACATCTCTTGCCATTACTGTTAAAAGGTTTTGGTCATTTTTCAAAGCACCTTTTTTTATAATTTTTTCTATAACACTTTTTTCAGTAAGTTATTTTTACTTTCCTCCCGTTTTGGGGGTTTTCTTCAAAAACGATTGGAAAAAGTGTGTGTTTTACAAAAGCTTAGAATCCTTGAACATTAATAACGACATAAGACATCGTATTCCTTAAAAAAACCTTTCTACTTACATGTCTATGCTTCGAGATTCTAAAGTGGTTGATAACTCTCCGTACATAAAACACATGATACATACACACACACATATATATATATATATATATATATATATATATATATATATATATATATATATATATTACACATTACACATATACATTCATAGAATGCGATCCTCTGCACTGTGTGAAAAGTCATGGATGAGGTGGGGGGTAGCGAGTTGGAGGGGAGGTGAAACAGATCTCGTGATAGAAATTAGGGAGTGAGCATTTCGAGTTTACGGGCGTGAAACCTACTTTGGTCATAAGTTCCGTAGGTGCACCACATGCAACCCGGAAGGAGGCGGTGTTCCTCCCTGGTTAGAACGTGGGATCCGGCAGCAACTTACCTGCTTAAGGGTTTTCCTCCCTCTAGATACTTCCATAAGAGGGTCACCGTCCCATCAGGAATAAGCAAAAAGCTGTCCACTTGCCTCCTGATGAATGTGTCAGTGTAGGGTGTGTAACTGTGCATAATCGTGTTTCAGGTGAGAGAAGATCATTAACTTTTCCAATCAGAGAAGTCGGCTGTTAGAATTATCCCCCAGGCAGCGGAGGAATTCTACCTAGCTATATAGATAGGTGTCGAAAGCGTGGCAACTTCACTACGTCAATCTTAGCTCCGCCTGGTCAGGGCTCTGCAGTGGGATCAGTTATTGAGACTGAGTCATTTGGGCCGGCGGTACTCACGAGCGCAGGTTGAAGTGCAGCAGAGTGAAATTGCGATGTGGGAGGGGAGGGGAGCGGGTGGCGCAAAATAAGCGGAAGTGACGGAGCGGTCAAATGCGAGCAGAGCGGATTTGGCTGAGCAGGCAGATTGATTAGGGCTTCCGGGCGCGTCATTTGCTAACGTCATTAGTCCGTAAGGGCAAGTTTTAGTTGCAGGGTGTGTCGGTGTTCTTTCCCAGCTGGATGATGAGATCCAGCGCCGACCTACACGTCGGCTAGCGGGGTTTTACCCAAACAATTATCTCCGCCTCAGCTGAGAAAAGCTGTAACCTTCCGACATGTGTGGTAGTGTAGGGCATGTAAATGCAAATGTGTGTAGGTAAGGAATGAGGAGATGACCAGGAAGGGGAAGGAAAGATTGCGTGCGGTTTGTGGCGTGTACAGCTTCGACATTCACCTTGTGTTTATCGGAGAAATCACGAAAACATACAGACCAGAACCGCAGACCACTAGAATTCTACTCCAGATAACTGCTGAATTCGACCTAGGTGTCGACCTAGTGTCGACGGCAGAGGATCCCTAGGATCTTTCGGTGAAAGATACTGCAGTGACAGTTGATGCCCTGAGCCACCTTTCCGGTGAAACACGAGAGATGGAGCGGGGTAATGCGTGGCTGAGTGGATCTGGGTGGGTAGAGGAAGAAAGGGTTATGGCTGGGCGTGGGTGTGGTGAGAAGGGCTGGAATGTTTCGGACCGCGGCGTAGTGTGGCGAGGGGGGGGGGAGGGGAGGAACAGGGATCGGAAGTGAAAACCGCAAACCAGAAGAGGGCGCTCAATCGTCGTTGATATTTCTCGTCCAGAAGGGAAGGAATTGCTTGCAGTAACTGTGAATCCGATGGGGCCAAGTTTTGCTGAAATATTAGACTCAAAATGTGAAGACTCTCGCGGTTTTCGATTTGTGCTCATGAAAGTTGGTTTTGCGGCTGAGGAAGAGTTTAAGTGAAAGAAATTTGCAGATGTAGTCAGAGGCATTCTGTTGATGAAATGGTGTGTTCGCTTTCAATACTTCAATGTACAGGAACGTTTCATCATAATTGTATATGAGATTCATATTTAGTATCAATTATCTTACAAATTTAGAGTAGATGGGTAACTTTACATACATTGCATAACATAGTTAAATACATAATAGATCAATGAAGGAAGTAGAGTTACTATTTGTATGATTGTTCAATAGTGTTTTTATATTTTTTACCATTTTTTCTATTCGTTTTTATTTTGCAAAGAATTATTTTGCTCCATTTGTATAATGAACGCAACCCGCTACGATGGTAATTGCGGTTCTGACTTTGCAAATACAATTTTATTTATTGAAGGACCTAAGCTCAAATCCACATGGTCGTAGGATTATTTTCATCAGCAAAATTGCTGGGATGAGTATGTTGTCTAGTAGGAGATGGCCAATCCTTAACAATTTTGAAAAATTCAGACCAGAACGTGAAGATAATAAATCGTATATATAATTTACGTGAATAAGCTGAACACTTTTCAGATACAAAGGCAAAGTGGAGTAATTTATTACAAAGGGAATAAGCTCTAAAGATGACAAACTGATTTTAGCCCGTTATTTCAAAATAGATAAATAGATGTAAATTATGTTAAACAAAATTTACTCGCATTTCATCATATTCTAAATGAAGTTTTGTGAAACCAAATTAATGAAAAACAAGGAAGTCATCGATTCATGCCTTGTTTTGGAAATGATAATACATACGTTGCCAATTAAAATAATCATTCATAAGGCTGTAAATACTATCTAATGCATCACTTTTATCTCAAAATTAAGCATATTAAAACGGACATAAAAATAAATAAACCACCTCAAGTCTTAAGGGATATAGAAACGTAGCACGGATTATTTTCCCTCCAACTAAATATTTCCAGTAATAACTAGAACACCACATGAGAACCAGGTGTTATACATTAATTGAACAACGTGTGTTTAAGATGTATCTGTTTCCCACATAAAGCATATTGAGAAGTCTATTTGCTTTAAATGTTATGGTTTTTAGTGTTAAAAATCTATTTTCTCGTTTTTTGAGCAAAAATCTTTAGCCTTTTTTACTGTTAAATCTACTTTGTTTTAATTTACATCTATTTTAAACTTGTTTTAATGATTTTTAAATAAACTTAATTTTTTAAATACTCCTTTTCGTACGTATTGACAACACACACACACACATTGTTATTAATTCAACACAAATTATAATGTTGCAACACCCTGTAAGTTATTACTTTAAAATTTTATTACTTTTACTTACGCCAATACTTATATCTTTCCAATCAACTTAATTTGTTTCTCCTACACAAATTTTCTGATTTTATTGATGAAATACCCACACACATTATTTCTTTTATTTCATTATTCGTACTCTTACGTAATTATATTATTAGCGTACTTGTAGCCTCTGACAGAGCATTGACGGGCGAGAAGAGCCAAGCGATTTATTATTTGATTGATTTATTGATCACTTGATCGTTTGACTGATTAGGGTTTACGGACGCGCCAGCTACGAAATCCATCAGTCCCGTATGTGTAGTTGTGGTAACAATGACCTACGCCAGCTGGATGGCCAGATCCACTGTCACTGTCTTACACGTTGCTTGCGAGGTTTTTCCCAAACCAGGTATCGCCCATCAGTGAGGAATCGCTCGGGACGGAACAACTCCCCACTGGTCTCCCGACATGTGTGGTAGTGTAGTGCATGTACGAGTAAGTGTAAGTGTAACTAAGGGGTGAGGATGGGATAAGAAATGAAAAGGAAAGATCGCGGTCCGTGGCCCATTTGTTAGGGTACTGCTCCAGTATATTCGCCTGGTGTTGATCGGAGAAACCACGGAACCCTACAGATCAAAGGTGCAGGTCGCTCGAATTCTCCTCCAGTTTGCAGACAAATTCGACCTAGCTATCTAGCTAGTGTCAAAAATCCTGTCTCCAAGAGAATTCTAATCCTAGAGCTTCCTAGTCAGAAGAGTTGATGCCCTGGGCCGCCTCAGCCATTGAGAGCGAAGCGAGAGGGCGGGTGGGAGCCGGGAGCGCGCGGCGGCGTGGCGAGTGCGGCAGGCGACAGAGCGAACGTCGCCTCCGCGGCGGCAATGACAGCTCCGCGAAGGCGGCGGTGGAGGCGGCGGCGGCGGCGGTGGATGAGGCGGAAGGGGCGGAGGCGGAGGCGGCGGCGGAGGAGGCGGCGGTGGGGGCGGTAGCCGCGAGGGTGGCAAGCAAACGGCGAAGGCGGCGTGGTGGTGGTGGAGACGGAGGTGGTGACGGCGGTGGTGGTGGTGGCGGTGGTGGATGAGGCGGAGGGGGCGGAGGCGTTGGCAAAGGCGAAGGCGACGGCGGGGGAGGCTGAGGCTCACGTGGAGACGGCGGCGGTCGTGGCGGTGGGGGTGGCGGCGGAGGTGATGGCGTTGGTGGCGGTGGTGGTGGCGGTGGCGGCGGTGGTGGTGGCGGCGGCGGCGGAGGTAGGGGAGGTGGCGGCGGCGGAGGCGGCGGCGAAGGCGGTGATGGCGGCGGTGGCCGCGGTGGCGGCGGAGGCAGTGGCGAAGGCGGTGGTGGCGGTGGCGGTGGAGGCGGTGGTGGAGGCGGCGGCAGAGGCGGCGGTGCAGGCGGTGATGGTGGCGGCGGTGGCAGCGAGGGCGGCGTAGGCGGTGGCGGTGTTGGATTCGGCGCCGCGGGAGGGGGCGCGAGCGGCGGCGGCGCAAAGAGGTGTCGTTTATCATGATTCAAGTCACTCCCCCGCGCGCGCTCGCCGCCACCGCCGCGACCGACCGACTGTCCCGCCTCGCCCGCGCGCCGATGAAAAATTAATATCGATTCCGCGACGCCGCCGCGAGCGCCAATATGTCGCGCGGCGGCGGCGGTGGCGATGTTGACGGAAAAGCACTGGCGGCCGAGGGAAAGGGGAATGGAGTGTCGCAGCAGACAGAGTGGAGGTGGAGGCGGTGACGAGGTGGAGAAACAAGTGAACTAATATTGAGTCCGGGTGCGTCAGTTGCTATGATCATTAGTCTCTAGGTATCGTCTTGTCTGAAGGAGAAATCTAGCGACTGGTTGCTCTGTTTTCTCTGTGGTTTCTCTGATCAACATCAGGTAAATGCCGCGCGGCAGAGATTTTTCCTTCGGTTTCCTAGCCCTATCCTCACCCCCTTACACACACACACACACACACACACACACTTACCTGCACTACATTACCGCACACGTTGAGAGTCCAGTCGGAATATTGATTCAGTGGTGAGTTGTAGTTGACATTTACATAATTGAAATGATTGAAGGCATTGTCATTGTCAACAATAGTACACTATTGTTGACAATGACAACGCCTTCAATCATTTCAAGTCCAGTCGGAAGCTGAGAGCGTCTTCCGGTTGGGAAAGCGCTCCGTTTGTTGGGAGATGCCTGGTTGGGAAAATCTCTGCAATGTGACGTAGATCTCCGCGCCAGATTTCGCCACCCTTCGGGAAAATCCCCGCCACCTCCCACGCTAAAACACGTATGCCCTGAATCTGTAATCAGTCTATTAATCTCACTACAGCGCATGCTGTATTCTTGAAGGTGGTGTCCATCCTGAAGTTCACCATGTCGTTTTTCGGGGTTTTCCGTCCTAATATTGTCCCCCAGTGGGGACCCAGTGAGGACCCAGCATGGACATCTTGGAAGCTTCCGACGAATTTAAATCGACATGTGTGGTTTTGTAGTATGCACATAATGTAGCCATGGAAATTTGTCTGAAATGGTAGAGTAGGGTATAAAGTATTAGGGAGGACTGATCACGTAAGGCCCGGGGCCCGACTGGTAGGATACTTCTTCGACATTCACCTGTCATTATTCCTAAAAAACACGGTAAACTACCGATGACAGTAGCGAGCTCCTAGAATTCTCCTTAAACTAGTGTGTGAATTCAAACCAGCAACCTTCATAGAATGATGAAGCTACGTTTGAGGAGATGTAGAAATGGCAAATAAGGAACTGAAGCGGCGAAAAGTGGGGCGTATGAAAATCGAAGAGATGCGTGGGAGCTTCTGGGAAGAGCGAGCGGGAAAGAAGGAAGAGCATTCGCGGAGGTGGTGACGGAGATGGAAGTAGAGACGGAAGCGGGGGCGGGGCGAGAGCTGGAGGGAGATACGGCGGAGTCAGGGAAATGGCGGTGAAGCCAGACCTGCTCAGCCAATGGCAGTGCGGTAGTGAATGCGGAGGCCCTAACGCAATGCCATCCTCGCGTCAGGACTCTTTGCCTGAATCGCAGTCAACTGTAACATGTTTAGTTAAATAACGCTATATTTATGGGTTTGTATTGAAAAATAATTGTTTTCAGCAATATTAATCATTTATATTTAATGAATAGAAAAATACTCACTTATTTTCTAAAATTATGGAACTTTAAACAAATAAGATTAAACTATTATTAGAAATATTACCGAATATTTGTTTTTTTTACCTATCTACTTTTTGACAAATTACTTAAATTTTTTGTAATAATGTGACGTAATAGATATTTGCCTAAATATTATTTTTTCCTATCTGCTTCGACTGGAAGTTTGTTCAAGTTTCTAAAATAGTCTTTGGAAGCTAATACTAACTGCTAAGATTATCACAACGTAAAGTACGTTAGCCTACCAAAGTTATGTTAAGGTCGTGGGCAAGGTAACTAGCTTTCTAGCGTCCGTGAGCACTGCGTCCAAAAAAGTCTGACGCGTGGTTTAAAAGTAAGGGTTTTACAAATTGCTATGGACTCGCTGTACATAAATGGATACCAGGATCATGACAGTCGTTCGTAGAAATCTTTAGACAAGTCAGATGACAGTTGATACCTTAAAAGCGACATTAATTCCCTTTTCCTTCACTAAACCAATTATTTATTAAATGCATAAGTACCTGAGTTCATCCCAGGGTCGTCATTGCTCCTGAATCTGCAGCGACTATGACAGGAAGGGGGGTTCGAGCCCCTACGATGGCGGACTTTATTTAGGTCGAGTTCATCGGCTGTCTGGAGGAGAATTGTAGCAGCTGCCTGCTCTGATCGGTAGTATTTCGTGTTTTTTCCGATCAGTACCAGACGAATGCAGCGGCAGCACTCTAACAAACGGTCCACGGACCGCGCGCGATCTTTCCTTCCTCTTCTCCTATCCTCACTCCTTACTCACACATTTACACGCACTACACTACCACACAAGTCGGAAGACCATTCGGGAGCTTTGAGTTAGTGCCGGCTTGGGTGGTGTCTTGCTGAGAAGAAATATCTGGAGTGGAAAATTCCTCGCAAGACAAGTTGTAGGTCGGCATCAGAACTCACCATCCAGATAGAAGACCGCTATCTACAGAGAAAAAATAAACATTCACTTCACTAACGAGACCACAGCAGCTGATGAGTCTGAAAACATTAATGAATCAATTCATTAAAATGAAATACCTAGCCCTATTGGAAATTGTCAATTTAGAATGCATTTTAACATTTTCAATCTAAAAGATGGGGTTCCGTAACTGCGTTTACTTAAGTGTGCAACTTCCTACTTCCTGCGTTCAAATAGGAATTTTAACAAATATTATTGTCTGTTAACAGAGCTCTCCTCACGTAAGAAAGACTTATATTTGTTTTACGTTATGAGTATATGAAACACATACCAGAATTATTTAATTAAATTAATACAAAACGAAAAAAACCAATTTTTTTGTCATTCAAATGTATTCTTGCCTTGTAAAAGCTCTTTTATAAAATAGAATTTGAAAATAAAATAAAAATCAAATGAAGTAATAAGCAGTAAAGTATAAATACTAAGATCAAATTTCGAGTTTTTCATAGAAAACATCAAATCTATTTTCGTATGAATCCACCATTCTTTGTTATACTTCGAGTATGTTCTTATGCCTACTGCTCCGAATCAGCGTTTACACTCATTCCTGATTTGGAGGGGAAATAAATCCGGAATCAGGGTAAGTTGCTCGTTTCTCACAAGAGCGCCACTCTTCTCAGGCGGGTAAAATAGTAGCTTCTGTTGGCGCAGTTCGACATGCCTGGCCAACCTTATTTAATTTTAAGGTTTTTGAAATATCCACTTTCACGACTTTAAGCCGATTTCTCCCATCTTGTTTAACTTAACAAATATCGTGAATATTAATAAGAAAGTATTTATTCATCACACACCGAAATTTTTAATACAATGATAACAATGTCGATATAATATTTTGTGGTAGAATTACTTTATATTTCCTATTAATTATGTACTTCTATCAGTAGAATTAAGCTGCATTTTAAAGGTTTCTATGATAAAATGATTTTATATATACAACGTTTCAATGTCAACACAGTTTTTTAACTTTATATATTTCGTAAAATCTGTCAATTTCTTTTCAGACATTTGTACTCCAAGGTTTTTCTAAAACTCTAATCATTCATCTCTGAAGTTTAAAATGTTGTTTACGTGGATGTCAAAAGAGAAAATATTCAGAAGGCATTGAGCATGGAGTAATCAATATTATATTATTCTGTCCTCTACAGAAAGTTACAAATCGAACGAGCCTGCTAAAACATTTGTTAACGCGCTTTTGAAGTGCAACGCACTCAGGAGTGCATCATTATTTGCCCGAAAGCGCAGATCCACCGAGTGGAGGCAGAAGGGGGCGGGGCACGATGGATTAGGGTGTAAAAAACGCCCGATACACGACACGGGGGAGTCGAAATAGTTTTCCGTTTCGCTTTTTAAACGGCAATTATTCCCAGCCCCCGCGCGTCCCCCAAAACGAAAACACGAAAATGCAGAAAACCGCGACCATAAAAGGAAATAAATTTACACACAGGATGAACTAATGGAACAAGGGCCCCCCACCCTCCGCCGCTCCGCGTCGCAGCAACTGCCCAAAAGTGATGACGTCACCAGGGACTGGCGTGCTCGCGGCCGCTCTGAATAAGCCTCGCTGAGGTAGTAAACTCGGCCGCGGGCCGTCGCGGCCTCGCGTACTTTGTAGCAATTACGCCCAGGAAGACCGCCTCGTTAGCATACTGAAGACTGCATACACAGGTGGGCTGGCATTGTGGAGAGAAGAGAGTGCAGTAAATCTGCCGTTAGTAGACTGGGAAGCCGGGCCGAGTTACGTCAAAAATTAAAGTTGAGCTCCCAGCGTTGTGTAATGTGTGACGGGAGATGAAATGCAGACTCAACTCGGAGTGGGATTTGGCGGGAGAGGAGTTTGAAGCAAATAGCGTAACATGCTCCTCGTTGGATGTGGAATTCATTGTGATGTAAAATATCTCCACGAGTTGAACTTCTAAATTCCAACAAAAGAGACGGATATGTAACGTACAAACTTCTGCGGAGTGAGAGCTTGCATAGCGTGGGTTGCTACATTGGACGAGCGGAATGAACATTTGTGCTTCATTTTTTGTATTTAATCTATTGTCAGGAAATGAGATTTTTACAATGACATTCTTTCTAGTGATGGTTTTTCTAGTATTTTGAGGAACAATTCTACTACAGTCTTTTAATTTAACAACTTACGTATACAGCCCTTTGATTCAATCCCAACAAACAGAATTATAGAGAGCTTAACAAAATATCAAATACCAAATAAACTGGTAAAGTTTGATGTTAGCAAATACAAAAGTAAAAGTCAAAATAAACAAGAGCCTCAGTGAAGAATTCGATAGTGAATCTGGTGTGAAACAAGGCGATCCATTGTCAGCCACACTATTCTGTTTGTCAATGGACATAATTATAACACAATTAGATATCAGAGGTAACAAACATGTATCTAGCAGATTAATGCAATTTATTACCTACGCAGATGATCTATAGTTGATAAAAAGATTCGAAAGAGGGATGAAAGCGTTACGCCATGAACTTACAGAAAAGGCTGAACAGTTTGACTTAATAATTAACGAAAAAACTAAGTATTTGAGATGTAAACAAGGCCAGTCTCAGCTCTCAGTGATAGTGATAGATAACACCATTTATCAAGAAGTTAGAGATTATAGTTATTTTGGGTCACTACTAATTCCAAATAATGCTATAGAAGAAATCAAAACAGAATAACAGCTGGTAACAGAGCATACTTTGTGTATAAGAAGGATCTACTCAAGAGCAAATTGTTGTCCAAAGGTGCCAAATTCAAGTTATACCATGGAGTAGTTAGACCAATAGTTACATACGCAGCCGAAACATGGACTATTAAAGCAAATGACAATGAAAAACTTGAGATATTCGAAACGAAGATATTAAGAATATTGGGTTCTGTAAGGCTAGAAGATGATCAATGGAGAATAAGATTTAACCGAGAAATAGATAATTTAATAAAGCCTAAAAACCTTATAAATCATATAAAAGCATTAAGGTTAGGCTGGTTCGGACACTTGTGCAGAATAGATAATGAGAGAAATGTAAAGAAGATCTATAATTGTATTCCATTAAAAACAAGAAAGGAGGGAAGACCAAGGAATAGATGGAAAGATGATCTACTAGAAGACATCAAAATGATGAAAGTAGAAAACTGGACGAGACTGGTTCACGACAGGAAATGATGGAAGGCTGTTGAAAAGCAGGCCAAAACATTTCACCAAGAAACGTTGGAACGCCTTTTAAGAAGAAGAAGAAGAAGAAGAAGAAGAAGAAGAAGAAGAAGAAGAAGGGAAGAAAAGTATCCAAAGTTTTTTATGACAATCATTTATTCCAGCAATTACACAACGTTTCGTAACTAGTTTTGTTACATCATCAGGTGCTTAATGAGGGAACTGCTATCCCATTGAATTACCTCTACAGTAGAACAATCGAGGAAACATTACGAAATCAACTCACACTCACAACAGGTGATATTAGATAACTAACAGTTGACGACAGACACTCCAATGTCAAGGAATGAATGACTCATGTCATAAATGATTGTCATAAAAAGCTTCGGATACTTTTATTTGCAAACATATATTGACAATCAAGAAAAAATATTGATTTAAGAAGGGAAGAACTTACGGTAAAATAAACTAAACAACTTTTATAAGCATTGCTTAAGTGTCTTCTAAGGTTTTCCTCAACTATTTATTACGTTAAATATTGAAAGTATCCACAATGTGAAACATCCATTTTCAAACAAGATATTAATGATTTTCGTTCAAGAAATTTCGAAAGTAAACGTACTTTCCATGTTAAGCCAACCTTAGCTTTTATTTAACTGAATTAATTCTATTAAATTCGAAATAATACGCTTGACAATAGTAATTGAGCTAAAATAACATTTTTTCTTTCTAAAATATAATAATATCTCTTCAACAGCACGATAAAACAAAACGAAAATTCTTTCAAAGCGTTAAAATGACATTGTGAGTAGACAAATAGGGAACGAAAATTAATTGCGAAAACGAGTTTCCCTTGATTATGTTGTTTCTTTCACCGTTAACTCTATTGTTGAACCCACTCGGCGGAGCCATTGACATTTCGACACCTGAATTAATGGCGCGCCGCTTCAGCTTTCACACACGCAGTACTTGACCAAACAACAGCGGGGGTGGCGGGGCGAGGCGGGACGCGGGCGGGGCGCAGGCGGGGCGCAGGCGGGGATGGCAGTGAACGCGCTCCAACAGCAATCGAAAACGTTCATACTCGATCTTACGAGCGTAAACACAGAGAAACACAGTGCCAGCGCGGCGCCGGCCGAGTGGGGTCCTTTGGGCGGGCGCGAGCGCATTCCATTGTGGCGAGGACGCGCGCTCTCGAAGGCGTGGGGCGGTGGGGCGGGGCCGGAGCCGGAGTGGAGCGGGGCGGGGGCGGGGCAGGGCGGGGGCGAGGCGGACGCGGTGCGGGGGCGGACGGTGCGGGCGGGGGGGCAGGGCGGGGGCAGGGCGGGGCGCGGCGGGATTTGGGGCGGGGGCGGGGACGGCGTGCTCTCGAAGGCGTGGGGCGGGGGGCAGGGCCGGAGCCGGAGCGGGGCGGGGGCGGGGCAGGGCGGGGGCGAGGCGGGGGCGTTGCGGGAGCAGGGCGGGGGTGGGGGCGGGGCGGGATTTGGGGTGGGGGCGGGGACGGCGTGCTCTCGAAGGCGTGGGCGGGGCGCGGGCGGGGGCGCGGGCGGACTCCGCGAGGGCTCTTGGCCGGTGGCGCTGGAGGGCGCTCCGGCGACAATGGAACACACATGCGATCGACCTCTGGCCCCTCGCACGCTGGACGCGACGCGGCGCGGCGCTCGGGGCAAATGGATAGCTCTGTGAGCGCCCGGCCCTGCACTCAACAAGTGAGAGTACAGTTCGCCATCAAACTGACTCATTACACATTTACAGTGCACATTTTAATAACCCTATTTGTTACTTTATGAAATAATTATGTTTTATTTGGTGACGTTCATTAGGTTTTATGACGTATATTGACGTATGTTAAACCTCTAGAATTGCTCACGGGCAGCGTACTAGCTTCCCGTACAGTGGACCCCGGGTTCGATTCGCGGTCCAGGCAAAAATAGAGTAGTAGCTTTCCTTTAAAATGCCCCAGTCTCTGTACCTGTATGAGGAAGGAATGCTCAAGCAGGCGGATCTTGCTAGTTACGGTGAAGAGAATACGTAACGTTCGCCTCATATCGCTCTTACCCTCAAGCATGGGAATTTGACTAGTCCCAGGCAAGGGGATTCCGGTTGCTGGTCGGCGAAGTCGGACTACTGACCCAAAACGCCAAAAACATTCATACGTTAGGTTTTATTTGGTGGAGTTCGTTAGGTTTTAAGGAATACATTCATTACGTTATCGTGTTTGTTTAATAGTAATGGTTTTCTGATCTTACTGAAAACAGACACTACAATATTTTTTAACAATTTATTTCTTTTTTTGACGTTTCGGGTGTAGTTGTCTTTTTAAAAAATCTAAAAAAATAATAAAAGTTGAGACACACGTCAAAAAAAAAGAAATAAATTTATTAGGTTTAATACTGTTAAATGTAATTCATGGTTTTCTTCCCTGGGGCATACCTCAGACGGGTAACACTTATGCGAAAGATAACCGAGATGGTAGGATCGAAGCGGTTCGAATTAGTCTGAAGTTATGGATATTGTAAAATGGAAGAATTGGATTGAAGAGCTTTATTTTTAATTCACGTTCAAAATATTCCAGTATTTTAAAGTGCAATACAAGTTGGTAGACCTGAATAATCAATTACTTTAATTTGTTCAACATTTTTGCCTTGAAATTGACAATTATTTGCACCTCTTCTTTTCATTCGATACACAAGAACGCTATCAAAGGGATAGCACATCCCCCAAAGTTAGTCCTCACTCACCAGCCTAGGAATGACGCTCTCAGCCACAATACGAAAACACCTGTTGGACACTTGATGTATGAAGTGCTTATACACTCGATACTCATGGTGCACGAAGATAATTGTTGTCTATTTTTGTAAATTCCTTGTTCATTAGTAATCAACAAATTCAACGATTCCACGAGTGTATAGCGTTATTTAAATACGAATAATTATGTATCAATAACTCTTTATTAAATATTTTGTGACAATATTATGATACAAATTCGTTTATTTCAACAAAAATATTGATAGTAATAAAAATTAGCGGCCTGCAGAGGGAAAAATGCTGCTAAACAAAACCACCAAAATGGTTTTCCCAATACTAGGACGTATTCAAGACCAACACGCAATAAATCAAACATTGTAACAACGACAGTCTTCACAAATATTGTAGTAATACCCACTGACTGGCGGCCTCTTCCTGGAAGCCTTGTTTTAAATTCGTTGCGCCTTTATCGAAACACGTCTCTTTACCTCCTTTTGTACATTGAGCATATTAATGTTAGAAAACTCCTCCGTTGAATTATCGTTTGTCTCGTAACGCCGCAGTCAATCAATGCCTTTTATCCTTTCTGCCAGGAGCTCGACGCTGTTAATGACCGGAGGTCCCTGACGGTCACCCATTCGGGAATACGTAACATATAGAAATTATTGGCTTCCGATACTCATGGCGGGTTGTTAAGCAATTCGGCTAAAATCCTGTCTTTCTGTCACAAGACGTCAGCTGTGTCGTGGAGGCATGTCGCGGATGTGTGGGGCATGGAGTATGACAATTCAGTCGGTACGTGCAGAATGATAATAGGCGGAATACCACAATGAAATTTTACTTTCTTCAGTGAAAATCGAAATTGATTCATTGTTTGTGATTGGATATCTGGGAAACTAACAAAATCATAACCCATCCCACACTACTCACACTGTCGGAGACTGCGTAGTATTGTTTCAAATTCTACCCGTATGGGAAATTAGTGGTATTATTATTATTATTATTATTATTATTATTATTATTATTATTATTATTATTATTAATTATATATAATATTGATAATATATAATAATAATAATAATAATAATAATAATAATAATAATAATAATAATAATAATAATAATAATAATAATAATAATAAGCCGGCCCCCATGACGCAGAAGGATTTGCAAACTTGACATTTAGTGTTTAGAGGAGTTAATATCTATGTGAACCTATACAACGGAAGACTTGAGATTAAATTGTTGTTGTTTACAAAGAGTATATTTCTTATAAGAAGAAACGATCGATGTGAAGTTGATGATTACATCCCGCGATTCTCTGTAGATTGGGACGTTACAATCAGAGCCGTCGTACGACAAATTCGCTGATGTTTCCAGCACACGCCTACAATCAAATCCGCGGTATTCGGATCCTCCAACGACATACGCACGAACGGTCCAATTCTTTAGGAGTATATTTTCTAAATTTACATGTAGAACTTCTTATACGTTTCTCTAGATCGAAACCTAAAAATTGACTTTTGCATTAATTTTTAACGTCAATATTCTCACACATGCATTTTATATTAATGCGTTTTAATAAAAAAAAATTAAGAAATATCCATTTTTTAGAGAATTGTTCATTAAAAACAACCAAATTTACGTTGTGCACTGGATATTCGGAACAAATTTCCGTTTTTTGAATACCTAATAAAAGTTTTATGTAGATTGTATGATATTGAATACTCATTTTGCAAAAGTATTCGAAGCAATGAAGATTACATAGCAGACACAAAAAGAAAGGAACCAAGACATTCATTACGACCAGATCCCCATAGTGTTCCAATGGCCCGTGCGTAACGTCCTCGAATGCCTCTCTGCATCCCACATCCGGGGAAGGGGGTGGGGCTATCTGGGCATTGCGCGACGCAAGCAGCACCGCAGCATCCGTCTCGGCCAGGCGCCTCCGCCAACGCCCCCTCAGCCTCCACCGCACCCCAGCCGCCGCCCCCGCCGCCACCGCAGCCACCCCGGGCACTGCCTCCGCTCCAACAGACGCCCCCACCACCCGCCGCACCCACCGCCTCCGCCGTCCGCCGCCCCCACCACCCCCGCCGTCCGCCGCCCCCACCGCCCCCACTGCCCCCGCCGCCCCCACCGCCCCACCGCCCCCACCGCCCCCACCGCCCCACCGCCCCCACCGCCCCCACCCCACCGCCCCGCCCCACCGCCCCCACCGCCCCCACCGCCCCCACCGCCCCACCGCCCCCCGCCCACCCCCACCGCCCCGCCGCCCCCACCGCCCCCACCGCCCCCGCCGCCCCCACCGCCCCCACCGCCGCCACCGCAGCCACCTCGGGCACTGCCCCCGCTCAACCGACGCCCCCGCCGCACGCCGCCCCCACCGCCCCCGCCGGCCGCCGCCCCCACCGCCGCAACTGCCCCCGCCACCCGCCGCCCCCGCCGCCCCCGCCGCCCCCGCCGCCCCCGCCGCCCCCGCCGCCCCCGCCGCCCCCGCCGCCCCGCCGCCCCGCCGCCCCCGCCGCCCCCACCGCCCCCACCGCCCCCGCCGCCCCCGCCGCCCCCGCCGCCCCCGCCGCCCCCGCCGCCCCCGCCGCCCCCGCCGCCACCGCCGCCACCGCCCGCCACCGCCACCGCCGACACCGCCACCGCCGCTACCGCCACCGCCATCCCCGCTGCCGCCGCCACCACCACCGCTGCTGTCGCAGCCCCCGCCGCCGCCGGTCGTTGCGGTGCCACCGCACGCAGCCCTCACGGCTAACGCCTCCGCCGGACAGTGGTCGCCACTCGTCACGGCGACACGCCCACAGATCCTCGCCGCCGCCGCCGCCACCAGCGCAACCGGCGCAGCCCCCGTCCCCACCGCTGCCGCCACCGTCACCCACTTGCTGCTACCCTTGCCACCTTCACTGCCGCTGTAACCACCACAACCTCCACTATCACCTCCACCAGGTCTGTATCTGCCGCCGCAGGTACCACCGTCACAACAAGGGCTGTCGGACCCGTCGCCTCAACTCCTCCCGCTCGCGACCCCGCTCCACCACAAGCAAACTGCTGGAGCCCCCAGCCCCACCCATGCCCCCCCTCCAGCCGCTGCCGCCAACGGCACGCACGCCGCCATCGTTGTCACCGCCATCATCCACGCTGTGGATACCGCCTCCATCGGCACCGTAACCTCCACCAACTCCATCACTTTCATTCCGCTGCCAACCACACCACCGCCTCCGTTACCGCTTCCACACCTCTGCAATAGCCGCCGCTGCTACCACTGCTACCATGGAATACCATGGACCCATCGTCTGTACCTCTCGACCCGGAAGCCGCCCATCAACTGATGTCACTGCAGTGCCTCTGACCGAGAGGTCCTAAGTATGGGTCCTGACGTTGGCACGATTATAGACACCAGCCTGTAAGCTAGATCGAATTCAGTCGCTGTCTAGAGGAGAATTGTAGCGACCGGCTGCTCAGATCGCAGTTTTCCGTGGTTTCTTTGATCGGCACGAGGCCAATGCCGAAGTAGTATGGTAACAAATGGGCCACGGACCCCGCGCGATCTTTCCTTCATCTTCTTTGTCCTATCCTCATCCCCCTACACACACACTAACATGCAATACACTAACATACATGCCGGGAGACCAGTCGGGAGCTTAGAGCTAGTCTCAACTGGGACGGTGTCCCGTTGGTGGGAGGTATCTGGTTGAGAATAACCCGCTAGTCAGTGGTAGGGTGGCAGCGGATTTTGCCGTCTAGCGGGGGAAGACCACCGCCAATTTCCGTGGGAAAACATTAACTACACTTACAGGACTGGTGTCCTTAGCCGTTGACGCGCCTGGAATCAGTAACAATCAATGAATCATTCGAAGCCGCTAACGCCATTTCCACCAAAACCGTCGTCACTGTGCTGCCAAGCACTATTACCGCCATCGCCTCAGCCACCATCGGAACTGAAAGTCACAATCGTCTCTATCACCACCCAACCTTACCGCTCTCCATCCGCCATCATTGACAGCGATGGCTCTCCCAACAATGAAAACGTTGCTGCCATTCCTTTGCCAACACCGTCGCCAGCACAACCGATACTATTTGATAACTTCCTCCCTTCCAATACTAGTCCAAACGCCGCTCTCGCCTCCACCAGGACAATCGGCTGTGCTGCGGAGTCCTCCACACCATCGCCGCCGCGCCGCCTCCGCAGATGTTCCCGCCACCCGCCACACGCGCCGCCTCCGCCCCCGCCTGGCGTGGCGTGTCCAGCGACAATTGGACGCGAAGCGGTTGGGAAACGGCTGCTGCTTCGAGGCAGCGGATTCGGTTCGCAAGCGCTCAAATCCATCACGAGCAGCGACCACGACCAACAGCGATTTGCGGTGGACAAGTGAACGCACTTAGCGGCGACCTCGATGTGCGAGGGTTTGCGGACGCCGCGCTAGGTCGTCTCATTACTTGTCGTTGTCCTCCTCATGCGTATGCTGAAGACAAGAGCTCTCTGGTTCTCTGCGTTGCTATCATCAATACCGAGGCATCACAATTGAATGAACATAATATGCTTATCAGTATTAAAGTGTTTTATACATTTTTATAGTGCCGAGATCTCAGGACTTTTCGACTTGGCAGAATAAAATACACAGGTTAGTGGAGAGGGGAAGTATCATCTTGACGGTATACAAGAATTATATTTGGTTCGTAGACAGGATTACGGTTTTGTGTTAGTAGAAAGAAAACTAACAGAAAACCGTAAACCCACCTACGAACAAAATGTAATTCTTGTAGACTGTCAAGGAGATACTTTGCTTCTTCACTGGCATTGGTGTCATAACTTACTGAGAAACTTGAATATTGATCGATTTGTATTACCACTAATTTGCCTTTCAGATCAACTGACTATTCTGATGATCAATCAGATTAGGCAGTTGATTTGAGATGTATCGTATTTTAAAGCAAAATAACTGATCAGTTAACGACAGAGACAAGGGAAGAAAACAAGAACGGCCGGTATAAAAGGTAATTGTTGTGTGGGTCACAAGAAAAAAGTGAAGACAATGGCAGCATTTTGGGGCAAAAAATAGCTTGGGCATATACCGAAGGGACTATACCCTAAGGGAACAACTAAATCAGACAGCAGGTGGCCGAGAATTAGAGCAGAAGTGGACAAGAGAACTGAAGATGGCCGAATGCAAAGGAAGAACTTGGAGATGTGGTCGCAAAATGGGGAAGAAGAGATGGACAAGTGATTGGAGGTGGACGGTTAGAAAGACGAAGTGATAAATGGACCCCAAAGTGAGAAAGTAGAACAAGGAAAGGAGACAGTTGATGACGCAGGAGTAGACCAGAAGTGGACAAGAAATCACGTATAGTGCGCATACAAAAAGGGACTTGAAGATGTGGACGCACAGTATAGAGTGCAGATTGCAGTGGAACGAAAGATTGCAGTGGAAACTATCAGATGAAGAAAGAGGTGACTGGGCTCTGAGGAGGTGGAACACAACAAGGAGGGTGACTCCTGGCTGTAGAGTAAGATAGAGATAGGACAAGGGAATGTTGGCGAGGCGATTACGACGAAACACCTGGAGCTGAGGTCAGAAAACGAGGAGGAGTACGAGGTCAGAAACGAGGAAATCACGAAAAAACGAGGTCAGAAAACGAGGAAATCACGTATAGTGCGCATACAAAGAAGGACTTGAAGATGTGGACGCACAGGAGAGAGTGCAGATTGCAGTGGAACAAAAGATTGCAGTGGAAACTATCAGTTGAAGAAAGAGGTGACTGGGCCCTGAGAAGGTGGAACACAACAAGGAAAGGTGACTCCTGGCTGTAGAGTAAGATAGAGATAGGACCAGGGAATGTTGGCGAGGCGATTACGACGAACCACCTGGAGCTGAGGTCAGAAAACGAGGAGGAGTACGAGGTCAGAAACGAGGAAATCACGAAAAAACGAGGTCAGAAAATGAGGAAATCACGTATAGTGCGCATACAAAGAAGGACTTGAAGATGTGGACGCACAGGAGAGAGTGCAGATTGCAGTGGAACGAAAGATTGCAGTGGAAACTATCAGTTGAAGAAAGAGGTGACTGGGCCCTGAGGAGGTGGAATAAAACAAGGAAAGGTGAGTCCTGGCTGTAGAGTGAGATAGAGATAGGACAAGGGAATGTTGGCGAGGCGATTACGACGAAACAACTGGAGCTGAGGTCAGAAACCAAGGAGGAGGAGGAGGAGGGGTGGCCAGAAACACTGTGGAGAGCGGCTGCCGCGCCGTCGCTCTTCCCTTGGGAAAGTCTCCCCAGAGGGCGCCCTCGCCCTTCTACGCCCTTCAGCCATCTGGACCCAAATCCGCGCTTCATCCGCCCCAAACACACCGGGAGCGGCAGCTCAGTGCATCAACTGATATCACTGCGGCGCCTCTGACCGGAAGGTCCTAGGTTCCAGTCCCGACGGCAGAAGGATTTTCAACCCTACCTTTTCAGCTTGGTCGAATTCAGTCGCTGTACGGAGGAGAATTATAGCGACTGGCTGCTCTGATCGGTAGTTTTCTGTGGTTTCTCCGATAAACACCAGGCGAATGCCGGAGCAGTTCCCTAACAAAATGCCACGGACGCGATATTTCCTTCCTTTTCTCTGTCCAATCCTATCCCCTTTCACACACACACACACACACTTACACCTTGTTGTAAATAAAGAAGAATAAATGTTAAATTTTTATTGTTGAGAAAGTCTGATAATTTATATTAGTTGCCATCGATTTTATACTTAGAAATATAACTTCCGGGAATCGTGATTGTCTATAAAATTACACATCCGCATGCAACAGATAAGGAGTAAAATTTAAGTCGAAACCTATAATTAAATCGAAGTAGAAAATTAATAAATTAGTGTTAACATTGGTAGAATTTATGAGTGTAGCAGGGCAAAGGTAGAAATAATAATATTAATAATAGCCGTAGAAATTAATCCTCTTCATAAGATCGGTATAATTATTTGTAGGTAACATCGAGAGCTAGTAATATTAATTATCGGGTAAAAGACTGAGTGCGTTTGACTAGAGAGGTGGTGATATTTTCCTGTTGGATGGTGAGATCTGACACCGACTTACACGTCCGCTAGCGGGATTTTCTCCAACCAGCCCCCAACGAGACATCGGCGCAACTGGGACGAACTCTAAGCTCTCAACTGGTTTCCTGATATTTGTGATACTGTAGTGCGTGTGTGTGTGAAAGTAGGGTGTGATACAATAACAAAGAAGAGGGAGGAAAGATCGCGCGCCGTCCGTAGACCGTTTGTTAGAGTATTCGTACTGCTCCGACATTCACCTGGTGTTTAACCTCCGATCAGAGCAGCCGGGCGCTAGAATTCGCTTCCAGATAGCCACTGAATTTGACCTAGCTATTTAGCTAGAGACAACAATTCTGCTACTGTCGAGATTCGATCACTAAGACTTCCAGTCAGAGGCACTGCAATGACATTTAATGGCCAAAGCCACCCAAGCAGGCGCCTATATAGTATGTTTGGTCATATGTATCAGGGAGCACCTTAATTATCGCTGCCAGGATTACATTTTCGATTTCGGAGGAACTATACATCACATACACCTTGTCGTATCATAACGCGGCCAATTAGCAGTGAAAAGCAATGAAAAGTCCCTGTGTACTTTTCTAGATGCCTTCACTGCTACCTCTGTCACTGCTTTTACTGCCACTGAATACTACCACCTCTAACATACCCCACTCTTTCCACCTCCGACATATCTACGGTCCCACCACCACAGCTACCGCAACTGTCATCACCATCACCCCAACCTAACTGCCACCGCCCCCACCGGGGCCACCGCCGCAGCCAGTGTGACCGCTGCCACCACAGTGGCCCAGTCCCTGCGGCTGTTGGTGGTGCAGTTCGCGCCAAAAGTGTGTCGTGCCCATTGCAGCCCGCCCGCCCTCGTAGTGATGGACAGCCGCGGTGAGCGACTGCTGCGGTCGCCCCTACGCGTCAAATGCGTGTACTAGAAACGATTGCGGATTTCCGTTGTTTGTTTTTTCGCGGCGCTAATTCTCTTCGGGATTCGAAAAAGAGTTGGCTCGGTTGTGATTATTTGTAATTTTACTAATCTCGTGGGTGTGAATACATAAATGTAAAGGGTTTGGTGGAATCATTACGCTAGTAATCAGCGGATATTCATTGATTGATTGGTTGATTTTTTTCGTGTTTCCGGGCGCGTCAACCGCTTCGGTCATTCGTCCCGTTAGTGTACTGCATGTTTTTTCTCGGAAGATGGCGGTGATCTTCCCCCGCTAGATGGCGAAATCCGGCACCGACCTACTGTCGGCTAGTGGGGTTTCCCCCTAACCAGGACTCTCCCACCAGTGGGGCACCGCCCCAGCTGAGACAAGCTCTAAGCTCCCGACCGGTCTCCCTGAATATGTGGTTGTGTAGTGCATGTTAGTGTAAGTGTGTGTAAGGGGAGAGGATAGGACAAGGAAGAGGAAGGAAAGAACGCGCGCGGTCCGTGGCCCGTTTGGTAGGGTACTGCTCTGGTATTCGCCTGGTGTTGATCGGATAAATCACTGAAAACTACCTATCAGAGAAGTCGGCCACTAGAATTCTCCTTCAGACAGCGACTGAATTCGATCTAGCTGAAAAGCTAGAGTCGAAAATCCTGCCGCCGTCAGGACTCGAACCTAGGGCCTCCTGGTCAGAGGCGCTGCAGTGACATCAGTTGATGCACTGAGCTACCACTCCCGGTGCGGATATTCATCTAAACCAGAGCCGTCCAGGGAAGTGTAGAGGAGAAGTGGTTAGTAACTATAATATTAAATAGGCCTGTAGTTTAAGGCAAATGACACCCATCTCGAACAGATTTCTAGCCCAGTTTCCCTGAACCACTGAGAAAATGCTGAGATGTGTCTTTGATTCTTGTTTTGTTTTGGACATAATAATAGCTTTACTATCTCTCTACGTTTTCTTCAGCTTATTGGCAATGTTGTTATTCAAATAATCGTTCCCCATATTCTCGTAGCAGTAAGACGATTCAGTCACAAAGGGAATAATAAGGTATAATAGCCAAAATTTGCATCTGATTTGCCTGTGTAAATTATTTTATTACATGTTTCCCAATATTTTCTTACTAACTTTGACAAAAACACTCGCGGCCACCTGAGTTCATAATTCAATATAATATTTTATGAGTTAGGTCAGAGATCCCAGAGCTCGAAAAACCGTGTATCGATTGATATTTTCGGTACAGTTTATGACTTTCGCATGAAGTTCTTAACTATTTTGTGACGTTTAAGGACACATTGAAATCAGGTGATGAAATTTTTTTTTCTAAATTATGAATAGTTTTCATGTATTTTTTTCTTGAAGTTAATCCAAATTACAAAAGAAACATTTCAACCAAAATCTCCCCAATTTTCCCCCCTCAGTCATCCAGGCAAATGCTGGGAGGAATGTACTGAAAGACCACGACCGTGAAACCGGCGTCTCTGACCAAATTCGTTAACGACGTGAAGTCACGTCGGTTAAGCGAATTCGAGACATCGCGGTTTCCTGGTTGGGAGATCGACTGGGAACTCAGGAATTTAACAGCGTCGAGGCAAATCGCCCTTTACGGGACATGCAGTGGCTAAATACAAACGCAAGAATACCACACCTCGTAATTCAAACCAGTAGATTTCCAACTCCTCGTGTGGTGCACCTTCGGGCACCGTGTATCGGTGCGTGCAGCCCAATTACAAAGACACGCGTGGTCCGGTTAATTCCGGCGGCCGCCGCTCTGAAACGCAGAGCCGGCGTCGCGGCGGCGGCGGCGGCGGCGGGGGCGGCGGGGGCGGCGGGGGCGGCGGGGGCGGCGGGGGCGGCGGGGGCGGCGGGGGCGGCGGGGGCGGCGGGGGCGGCGGGAGCGGCGGGGGCGGCGGGGGCGGCGGGGGCGGCGGGGGCGGCGGGGGCGGCGGGGGCGGCGGGGGCGGCGGGGGCGGCGGGGGCGGCGGGGGTGGCGGTTGGGGGCGGCGTTGGGGGCGGCGGCGGCGATGGGGCGGCGGGGGGCGGCGGCGGCGGGGGGCCGGGGATGGCGGCGGCGTTGGGAGGCAGTGGCGTTGGGGGCGGCGTTGGGGGCGGCGTTGGGGGTGGCGGCGTTGGGGGCGGCGTTGGGGGCGGCGTTGGGGGCGGCGGTTGGGGGCGGCGGCGGGGGCGGCCGCGGCGCGCGCCCACAGTGGCGCTTCGCAGGGTCCGTTAACGCGCCTCATAAATACGAAAGCACAAGCGCCCGGCGCCGAGCGGCCGCGAAGCCCCTTGCGCCGACGGCGCCTAGCGATACGCGCGCTGCGCGGTGGGCGCACGGGGAACTGCGGGGGCAAAACGGATCTTTCAATGATTGTTAGTGATTCCGGGCACGTCAACTACTATGGTAATCATTCCCGTAAGTGTAGTGCCTGTGTTTTCTCGAGAGGTGGCGGTGGTCTTCCCCTGGATGGGGAGATCCGGCGTCGACCTACCGTCGGCTAACGGGATTTTCCCCAACCAGGTATCTCCCACTAGCGGGGAACCGCCCCAGACGGGACAAGCTCTAAGCTCCCGACCGGCCTCCCGGAATATGTGGTAGTGTAGTGCATATTAGTGTAAGTGTGGAGGATAGGAAAGTAAAAGGAAGGAAAGATTGCGCGCGGTCCGTGGCCCGTTTGTTAGGGTACTGCTTTGGTATTCGCCTGGTATTGATAAGAGAAACACGGAATACTAGTGACATCAGTTGATGTACTGAGCAACCGCTCCCGGTGAATCTTTCAACTTTCTTGTTAGGAAGTAGAGAGAATGTTATGTAATGCTGCGCTGAAAAACGGCAAATGTTCGGCAGAAAAACTCTTATTGCTGGGTCCTGGTAACGAAAAAGTGGATAAATTCAGTTGCTACATATAGAAAAAAAACCTCTATAACGTGGTGAAGCCAGAACACTTTGTTTTGTGTGTTCTTGATACTGAAAAATTGATTGACGACAAAACATCTGTCCGTTTGTCTGTCTGTGGACAACGCTAGCGAATAAACAGTTCAATTGGTTTTCTCCAAAATTAATATTTCCGAATCGATCAAGCTGATGTCACGTTCCCTTTAATTTGAAACCGTTATTTTAATTTTGGCGGCTACTTTACATGAAGCCCCAAGGATATTTTCAAAATTATAAAAAATCTTCATCGTTGTTGATAAAATTGTAATTTTTAAAGAGAGTAAAGATCGTTTAAGAGAATGGTGCAGGTCTCGTGTTCGTTAAAAACCCTAATGTTTCGGAAGTTGCAAACGTTCAAACTTTTTCCGCATCTTTCTACAACTACAATCATGAGATTTTTTCCTAATAAAATCTGTTACTTAAAGACAGATTTTCAAATTAGGTCATGTACAATTTTTGGAATATTGGAGTATTTTTCACGTAATTTTGCGTGATAATAGGGCTATTCTAGCACCCCTAGTTTTATTTTATTTTACGTGAAAAACAGTTGAGTGACATGCTGCTGGAAGAAGTGTATTTTGTGGAAGTTTTCTTAATGCTGGTATCCCTACCCTAAGCCATAAACACGTTGAATTCTGAATGCAGAAAGAAATGAGCGTTTTTGGCAAGAATTGATAAGAAAAATTTTGCTACGACGGAATAAATATTATTTTCAATGGCAATTCAGCTAGAGATTTGGAATCGTATCCCTCACCAAGTTCTTTGTGAAGGATACCTCCTATACTGTTGGTTTTTAATGTTTTCTGCTTATGGAGACATTCTATCAGGAAACCATTTTTGATAGCATTTCCTTAAATCATAATTAATCATGTGAAATAAAACACTTTCTATTTTGCTTTCGTTGCTCAAAGTTCACGATACAATCTTGGGAACTTAAGAAAATATGATACGGGATCAACTTTTTCATTCCTGCTTCATAAAAGTCTTCTGTCTGAAATAGGAAACACTGTGTTACAGTAACTCTGTGTCACGGGCTTTCGAAAAATTCTGGCCGAGCAGGGATGTCTTAATAATAATAATAATAATAATAATAATAATAATAATAATAATAATAATAATAATAATAATAATAATAATAGTAGATATAATAATAATAGTTATTCGTTTTCTTAATGTAGTTAATTTTCAACTTTTAATCATGCGCAAAACAATTCTAATTTGAATTTGACCTTGTCTCAAGTAATTAGTATGTAGGACAAATAGTGTTGGTGATCTTTGATCTGTCACTGATCTTTGTTGAATCCAGCAATAAACTGCTCTAGCATTCGATAACTCTTCGCCAACTCGAACACGGAAAGATCCGCCTGTTAAGTATTCTGAAATTCATACCTTTCCTCCCATTCTGAGGCATTGCAACTTCCTTATAAATCGATTATGTGGTATTTTGTATGTAGTATTTAGGACTTTACATAACCCAAAAATATGATAACTATTGGCCGTCCTTTTATTGACTTCAAGTGTCCAGGAAACTCAGCCAGTCTTTCTCGATTAATCGTTCATCTTTGTTGAGGCGGAGGGATTATATTTCTTTTGTCAGTGAATTTTTGGATTCTCCGTGTGAAAATTATCTCTCGTCGAGCTGATAGGCATAACTTATTGGACTTGTTGGTGTCTTTCTCGCCCTTCTTGAAAATTGATGTTACGACAGCGTTCTTCAATCCTTCGGAATTATACTCGATATGATTAATTTTTCAAACATGTGTTAAGCTACAGGAAAAATAGAAATTTAGAAATAGAAAAGCTTTAGCAGACAAACACACAAAGCTGTGTGTGGGATAAGTCACATGGTTCAGCACTATATAAGGAGAGCGGCGAATCCACCCAGAGGTTCCTATGTTTTCGAAACTAGACTTAAAAACCTTCCGCCCAGACTGACGTAGATGTGCGGTTAAGATGACGTACTTAGGTGTGTTTGGGCACTAAGTGGTACTCGACCACTGAACGACAGAATGTGCATGACAGATGTAGAGTTACGAGTAAGCAGCGTTGGCTATAGGAGGGGCAGCCCGCCGCAAGACGCAATTAAAGAGGGAGTTGAAATGGTTGTCTCGTCTCAGCCGGGCGAAGCTCTGGTCTCCCAACATGTGTTGCAGTGCAGTGCTTGTAAGTGTAAGTGTAAGTGTATGTAAGTAAGAAGTGAGGATAGATAAGTAAGAGGAAGGAAAGTCAGTGGCTCGTTTGTTAGAGTAATGTACTGGCATTCGCTTAGTATTGTTCGGAGAAACAACGGAAAACTACCGATCGGAGCCGCCCTCCGCTGGAATTCTCCTCCAGACGAGACGGCTGAAATCGACCTAGTTATCTAGTTAGTATTTAAAATCCTGCCAGTGTCGTCACTTGTACCCTAGGCTCTCCTCATGCATCCCATTTACATTTGAACGGTTGCCGAATACCCAGATCAATTGCGAATTATTTTTGACCGGGTGTTTCGGTGCTTCGCCCACTGCCCGGCGCCGGAGCCGCGTGCGGACACGCCAGAGCAGGCCGGCTTCTTTACGGCGGCGGCGAAGGGGGCGGGGGCGCGCGGCCAGGTGCTTATGGCGCGGCAAGGGGGACGGGGAAGAGCGGGGCGGCACGACGGCTGGGACGAGGTGGGGCGGGGTGAGCTTGTGCGGGGTGAGTTGGGGCGGGGTGAGTTGGGGCGGGACGTAGTTTTGCGGGGGAGTGAGGCCGGGAAAGATGGGGCGGGGAGAGAGGAGGCGGGGAGAGGGAGGAGGGAGAGAGGCGGCGGGGAGGGAGGCGGGGAGAGAGGAGGCGGGGAGAGAGGAGGCGGGGAGAGAGGAGGCGGGAGAGAGGAGGCGGGAGAGAGGAAGCGAGGAGGGAGGCGGGGAGAGGGGAGGGGAGAGAGAGAGGAGGCGGGGAGAGAGGAGGCGGGGGAGAGGGGCGTGGAGAGAGGAGGCGGGGAGAGTAGGCGGGGAGAGAGGAGAGGAGGCGGGGAGAGAGGCGGGGAGGAGGCGGGGAGAGAGGAGGCGGGAGAGAGGAGGCGGGGAGAGAGGAGGCGGGAGAGGAGGCGGGGAGAGGAGGCGGGAGAGAGAGGCGGGGAGAGGAGGCGGGGAGAGAGGAGGCGGGGAGAGGAGAGAGGAGGCGGGGAGAGAGGAGGCGGAGAGAGGAGGCGGGGAGAGAGGAGGCGGGAGAGAGGGAGGCGGGGAGGAGGCGGGGAGAGAGGAGGCGGGAGACAGGAGGCGGGAGAGAGGAGCCGGGGAGAGAGAGGCGGGGAGAGAGGAGGCGGGGAGAGAGGAGGCGGGGAGAGAGGCGGGGAGAGAGGCGGGAAGAGGGAGGCGGGGGAGAGGAGGCGTGGAGAGGAGGCGGGGGGAGAGGGGAGGCGGGGAGAGGGAGGCGGGGAGATGGAAGGCGGGGAGAGAGGAGGCGGGGAGAGAGGAGGCGGGGAGAGAGGAGGCGGGGAGAGAGGAGGCGGGGAGAGAGGAGGCAGGATGAGAGAAACAGGGAGAGATGGGGCGAGCGGGTTTAGGGCAGGAGAGGGCGGGGAACGAAGCGGTGCGCGGGAGCAGGTCGGAATAAGGGGGTGGGGTGGAGCTGGGTGGGGCTAGGTGGCGAGGGACGGGACAGCGATGCGGTATGGCGCGGGGCAGGGCAGGGTTTCGTGTGGTGGGGTGGTGTGAAGAGATATGGCCGGCGCTGTGTGGAGCGAGGAGGGGCGGGGCGGCACGCGGCGAGGCGCGTGTGGCGCTGCGTGGGGGCGGGGCCTGGAGGTCGCACAGGTGCGCGCGAGAATCGGGGCGCCGCGGAGACAGCGTGGGCGCGCGCTTTGTGCTGGGCGCCGGCGGGGCTTCTGAGGCCCCATTGCGCCCACCGCACGCGCCATACGGGGCGGCGCCTGCGACCAAACGGAGCTCTCTGGGGAAGAATGGAGGACTGCGCGCGTTTCTATTACGTCCTGCTCTGCCGCTGCTGTATTATTCAAGTTGGTATCATCTGCATTATCGCAGTTGTATCAGTTCATTATCGGTCTTAGTTTACGCAATGAAGCAGTCGAGAACCTTAACAAACACTGGGAGAACATTTAGTCTCTACTTCTTCAATTACTTTAATTTTGCAATTGAGATTATAATGAGCATTTTGTTGCATCATCAACAGCAAACTTTTGACTTAACACTAGGGATGCGGTTTCGTACGAAGAGAGAATGGAATACTTTTTTATATTGTGCTTTATAAAATGTGCACAAAAATATTTGTAACACGCAACACTCAAACTTCCCTCGAAAGTACTTTGTTAATTCCAAGATCATTACCGAATGTAATAACTATTTAAAACTGAAATTACAAATACTATTATTGATAGTTACTGAACGCGCCTGAAGGAAATTGAGAATTTTTTATTAATTGAAGGTACACCTAAGAATCAATCGGAGAACTCTAGTGATGGATGATCATTCCTGACTAATAGCTAACGTATTGGACTATTACTGCCATAAACCCACATGTTACATTGGAATAGTGTCAGAGAGGACATGAGTATTTATCAGATACGAATAGTAAGTAGGATTATAGACCGTTAACCGATTTGCATGATAATGAGAATTACACCATACACGAGATTATTGGAATACTGATTAATTGCAATGTGCATTTGGATTGTGATGATGAGTATGTGTTCTTTTGCTAAGAAACGTGTCTATTGTTCTGACACAAAAAAGATTTTAACAAGTATGTTATCACATATTTTGTTACTTAAATATTTATTCTTATTACTAGACTGAAACTTGTTTTTACACTTTTCTTGCACCGTACTTCCATCAACGTTCATATTTTCCAGATTTTTATCTCTTTGCTACACGTTGCCACTTCCTTGCCACAGCTCTTGTGCAGTGTTTTCCTTCTCCGCCGCTTGTCAGGCTACCCTTCCGTCCTCATGCCCTTCCGACTTCCTTCGTCATATCCCGCAGTTCTCAGACCTCACTAGGGTTGTGAACCGTCCTTCATTTAAGAGGACAGTCCTCTATTCGCATCAATTGTCTTCTCGTTCTCGTTTATATTTTAAATGTCCTCCTTATCGTAAATTTTTACTTTCTTACCTTATGAAGTTCTTTCTAAGAGGAGAAGTTTGTGTAATCGTTCGCCAGAAAACGGGGAATTTTTAACATTTGTTGCCATTTATTTTATCACGTGACTAACATCTCCTACGTTGTATCGTTTATTGTTTAATTTCGTATAAATATATTTCTTCTACTGGGAATCTGACCAAATCTTTTCACTTGACTTACAAATGAAGAGAAGAAAGGAATAGAGCTGACGTTAGTCTAAATTAAATATTAATAAAAATAAATGTGTTGATGGGTCGTTTTTTCGAGGCGGAGGAATATCCTTCCTTTTACAAGAATTTTGTTGGCAACCCTAGTCTTCACCTTATCCCCTCCGATGGAACGATTTTCAATCGTTTCCCAAGTCTTCCCTTCACATGTGCATGAACTTACCTCATTTTACGAAAGAAGTGCGTCGGCGATCACCCGCAGTCAGTGATCACCCTTGTTTTCCTTCTTTCCGCCATAAATTTCTCCGCTTCTTCAGCTTGTTTATCGGTCGCTGTGCACTCCTCTTCTTGGTATCGCATCCAAATTTTCCAGCTGGTGCGTTGACGTTCTGCTAGCAGGCACCCTTTCCTCCCACTGAACGTCTTTATGGCTTCCCAGTCGTTTGGTGCGCCCTCGTCCCCTGTTGAACCATCTCCCAGTCTTCTCTCCTGCCGCCCCGCTCGCCCTTCCAAGTGGCTGGTTGCTTCCGCATTCAAATTGGGTGTCTGCGCCTCGCGTTCTGCATCGACGACTCTCTGGCCAAACTGCCAACCCTTGGACCGAATCGAAAAAAACGTATTTTTCTTCAAAACTGTTCAAATACACTATCGTTTTCAATGATTGATTGATTGATTGATTCGTGTTTCCGGGCACGTCATCTGCTTTGATCATTAGTCCCATTAGTGTAGGGCATGTTTTTTTTCTCTGGAGATGGCGGTGTTCTTCCCCCGCTGGATGGCGAGATCGGGCACCGACCTACCGTCGGCTAGTGGGCTTTTCCCCTAACTAGGACTCCCCCACCAGCGAGGCGCCGCCCCAGCCGGGACAAGCTCTAAGCTCCCGACCGGTCTCCCGGAATATGTGGTAGTGTAGTGCATGTTGCTGTGTGTGTGTAAGGGGAGAGGATATGACAAGGAAGAGGAAGGACAGATCGCGCGCGGTCCGTGGCCCGTTTGGTAGGGTACTGCTCCGGCATTCGCCTGGTGTTGATCGGAGAAACCACGGAAAACTACCGATCAGAGCAGCCAGCCACTAGAGTTCTCCTCCAGACAGCGACTGAATTCGACCTAGCTGAAAAGCTAGTGTCAAAAATCCTGCCGCCATCAGGACTATCATTTTCAAATTTTATTGAACAGTGTTATTTTATCAATATAATACATATAGTAAGTATTTTTTCTTGGCCAAACTGAGTAGAGATTTTGTGATGTACTTTATGTTCTTATTGAACTCATTTTCAAACAGGCGAAACACGTGTAAATTGCAAATAGATCATTTTAACAGTTTAAGGACAATTTAATGTGATGTAATAATCTAATTTACAAAATCTTTACACTCATATTGGGTGGCCTCTTCAAAGTTGCAAAAAGGAAAAATTTAGGCTTGTAAGTTGAACATTCTAATATTAACTAAAAGGTAAAATCCGAGGATTGGATCAGAAGTCACGGCAATTATTTTTTTCTGAAAAATGTCATCGGATCACACAATTTTATTTGGCGTATGAAAGAAAACACACAGTACTAGAGTGTGGTATCAACCAGAGATGTTTCTTTCAGTGTCCGAATGAGTACAGAGAGCATTGTAAAATCAGCAGCCCGATCACCGCCGTGCGAGATAAAAGTAATCCTTTTGAGCAACGCTCCTACATCAATACAGCCGTTTTCCGTGGAAGAAATGCCTCGCAATTTCATATGGAAATTAATGGGAACTGTAGGGAATAAGAATCAGCAAAGACGCTTAACAACCTGTAATCTGCAACGCACGGAACGCCCTGCGAGAATGCAATCTGCGAGTAGAAGGGCACGATTTCCAACAGTTTCCACGAATTTACGTTGACATTCTAGGCATTTCTTCCACGGAGAACGGCTGTATTGATGTTGAAGCGTTGCTCGAAAGTATTACTTTCATCCCGCACGGCGTTAGTCGGGTAGCTGATTTCACAATGCTCTCTGTACTAATAGAGACACTGAAAGAACCATCTGTTGTTGTGAACACCCAGTAGTACGGCAGTACTGCATTTGTTTCGTGTCCAAATAAAATTATGTGATCCCATATTTCTTTCAGAAAAGAATTAGATGCCATGACTTCTACCCCAATCCCTTCAAAATGCTGGCGCGTAGGTCTCCAATATAAATTTGCTATCCTGCATTTACATTGCACGCGTTTCATTTGGTGTCCCAAATCGCCAAGTAAATTTGGCGCTTGCCATACCGTCGCAATCTGAGTTTGTTACAATTCAATTGGTTAGGCTTTTGCACGTTAAAGAGTCATAAACACCTAGTATATGTGTAGAAGACAGCATTTAAATATCTAAAGGAATATTTAAACGATCCTCTGCGCGCGGTCCGTGGCCCGTTTGTTAAGGTACTGCTCCGGCATTCGCCTAAACTCGATCGGCGAAACAATGGAAAACTACCTATCAGAGCAGTCGGTATGTTGGAATTCTACTCCAGACAATGAATAAGTGTCCAAAATCCTCCACTGTCGGGACTCGAACTCTATAACCTCAGCGCTAAGGGGTAGCTCAGGGCACCACCTCGCGTCACGGCATTGCCCCTGAGCGGGAGGTCCTAGGATTTGAGTCCTGACAATGGCAGATTATTGACTACATAGCTAGGTCGAAATCAGTCACTGTTTGGAAGAGGATTTCACGTTTTCTCCAGTCAGCGCTAGGCGAATGCCGGAGTAGTACCCTACCAAACGGGCCACGAACTGCGCGCGATCTTTCCTTGTCCTATCCCTTGTCCTATCCTTACATGCACTACACTATCACATATATGTCGGTAACCAATCTGAAGCTTACGGGTTCTATCGGTTGGACGGTGTGTCGCTGGTGGGAGATATGTTGTTAGGGAAAACCCCTCTCTCCGCGTGTAGGTCGGTATTGGATTTCGCCATCCAGGGAAAGATCTCCCTCACCTAATGCTATAAAAGCATGCACTATACTTAGGCACCACTAATGACCTTAGCAGTTAACGCGCACAGAAACATCAATAAATTAATCAATCAATTTAGAACCTTAATGCAGGTGACGCTGCGAAGGTAATAGATGTAGTCACCGAGTTTCTGCAGACGATAAAAAATAGAATTATGTTACACTTTAAAACGTAGCTGACATTCGCAGCAAGAGGATGTAGTTCGCATCCACAAACTGCACGGTAGCGTTATGACAGCGCGCGTCCTGGACCGGAGTTCAATTCTCGCCTCCCCTCCACCTCCGCCCCCGTCCGGGGGGTGGGGGTGGGGGTGGGTCCAGTCAGCGCAGCCGGAGCTTCTCCCCGCCGCCACCAGGGCGCGGTCCATCTTGCGGTATCGCTCCGCGCGCGCTCTTGCGTCGCGCACGGCTAATAGAAAGATTCTTATCTGTTCATTTGGCTCCGGGCCGCCCCGCGCGCCGCGTCTGCGCGCCGGATAACGCCGCATAAAGGAAACCCATTTGTTACCGGCTGCCGCCACCGAAATTCGCGAGCGCGCCTCCGTCGCCACTGCGGGCGCTGGTGGCGCGTCGACGCGGAGCAAATGAAAAAAAGAAAAAAAGAAAGAACGTTTTAATGAGCGAATTCATGGCCGGGCTTTTTAACATGCAAGTTCGTATTTTAGTGGAAAGATAGCATATTTAAAAGTACACGAGACTTTTCGGGTTTGCGTCGCGAATTCTGCGACTTGTCTCTTTCTTCTCTAGGGGAATCCGTCTCTTTTCGTCTCGTGTCGGCTGCGAGCTGTGTGTTTAATGAGACTGGTTCTGCGGAAGAACGTGGAAGAGTGATATTAAGTTTTACGTTGGATATTTCGGGAAAAAAGCTGTTTCTGGGTCAAAGTTAACAGGACTATTCAAGATAGATGAATACAGTCTAAGTGGGTGTGTTTTCACTGGTAATTCCTGTCAGTGTGTGCTCTTTGAATGCAGACAAAATGGGATGTTGAATGAATGAAATACTGAGAAGCGATATTCCTTCAACGTTCTTTTATTGATGTATGTCCTCTGGTTTAATTTTCAGTTCCGAGGATCAATTCTAAAATATTACTTTCATTCACAGGATTTCATAAACATTATTAAGTTTTAGATAAAAATATATTCATTATAATTATGGCATCAAGGATATCAAGTTAAAATTTCACTAGTTTCTGTCATTAATTAATTGTTATTCTTAAATTGTAATGCTTACTTATTCCTTTCAATTCAAGGAAATTTGATATTTTGTTTTACTTTCTGTGTTCTGATCCTATAATTACATTTTGTTCATTGGTACATTAATTATGTTATTTGTCAGTATAGTCTATTAAATACTTGTCATCACAAATGCAATGCCCTATCAATTATTGTTATTCTGCATCATTTTTCCAACGTTTCTACCATAAAAATTGATTCTTTTTGCAGAATTCGTTCCTCTTGCGTACTCCCACCTGTCTTCCAACTACGAGTATGTTGATAAAAACATATCTGTCATTTTGCTAGTAAACCCTCTAGCAAGAAGCAGCAGTGTTTCAGAGATACCTGTAAATTTTGGAAAATCAGCAACTGCAGATTACTGTTTAATAACACGATTTTTCAATTTCTTTACGTTCCACATATCACTAGAATGAAAACTGACTTGGTAGGTACAGGGAAAATACGTGAAGCAAAAACTTTTGTGAGTTGTTGTCAAAGAAACAGAGTAGTGTAGCACTGCTGACAAACCTCAAGTGTCTGCCCAGATCCTTCTATATTTCAAAACGCTTGGCACGTTCCATAATTATAAATTACAAAAATACTTTTAGAAGTTACGTATCTGATACCAGAAAAAGTTGAAGGAATATGTTGTTGGTCATCTACTTAAGAAGTCTTTGAGAGTTTATGAGAGTGAAATGAATCACTCTGTATTTGCCCGTTCATCAAAAGTTCACTTCAGTAGAGCTCTTAATTGAAACTCCAATTAAAAATATTTTGATATTGAGGAATAGGAAGGATAGAAAATGCTTCACGTTTTACCCGGAAGTGCATCTCTGAATGTTTCACTCTTGCTTCGCTTCTTTGCATCTCCCTCTGTTTTCATTCGGAGTGTAGGAACACATTTTTTATCCGCGGGTGTTGGCAATGAGTCGGGGAGGCTGAGATCTGCGTTTCTGCCCGCGGCGCCCGCGACGGCGACAGCGGCTGGCGGAGGGGAGGGGAAGGCCACGTGGGGTGGGGGAAAGGGAGGCTGTGGGTGGGAGGGGAATAAATGGCGACGCTCCGGGGCGGGCGACATCGCGACAGATGCAACGACTCTGCGGAACGTAATGCCACTGCGTGCCCATCGCCCCGCTCCTCTCCACCCTGCCCTGCCCCTCCACGGCAAGCAATGTCACGTCACGCCACTTCGGGCCACGCCCCACTACCTCGCGCCACACCACACCACGCCACACTACACCACGCCACACCACACCACGCTGCGCCACGCCACGCCGCGCCGCGCCACGCCACGCCACATCACGCCACGCCAATCCACGCCTCCCAACACCACGCCACGTCACGCCAAGCCACACAACGACCCCTTAAGCCGCGCCACGTCATCCCGCCCCACGCCGCACCACGACAAGCCACGTCACGTCCCGTTACGTTACGCCACGCCACGCCACGCCACGCTGCCCCACGCCGCATTAAGCCACGCCGCGCCACGCCGCACCACGCCACGCCACGCCGCGCCAAGCCACGCCACGACAAGCTACGCCAAGCCACGCGAAGTCACGCCGCGTCAAGCCACGCCACAGCACGACCCCTCAGGCCGCGCCACGTCGTCCCGCCCCACGCCGTGCCCCGCCGCTCCACACCACGCCACACCACGCCATGTCGCGCCACGCCACGACAAGCTACGCCGCAGCAAGCCAAGCCACATCACGTCACGCCGCGCCACGCCGCGCCACGCCGCGCCACGCCGCGCCACGCCGCGCCACGCCGCGCCACGCCGCACCACAGATCGCCACGCCGCGCGAAGCCACGCCCCCCCCCAACACCACGTTACGCCACACCACGCTCCGCTAGGCCGCGCCTCGTCACGCCGCGCCAAGCCGCGCCACGCCACGCAATGATCCCGCTCTGCTGCAAGTGCCACTGCCCGATCGGTTGATTCATTAGTGATTCCGGGCGCGTGAAGTGCTAAGGTAAGTGTAGTTCATGTTTTTATTGCAGACGGTGGCGGTAGTCTCTATCGCTGGATGGTGAGATCCGACACTGTCAGCTTCCCGGAATTTTCCTTAACCAGATATGTCCCTCAGCGGGTCATTGCCCCGATTGGAACAAGCTCTAAGCTCCGGACCGACTGAGTCTCCCGACTGGTCTCCCGACTGGTCTCCCGACTGGTCTCCCGACTGGTCTCCCGACTGGTCTCCCGACTGGTCTCCCGACTGGTCTCCCGACTGCTCTCCCGACTGGTCCCCCGACTGGTCTCCCGACTGGTCTCCCGACTGGTCTCCCGACTGGTCTCCCGACTTATAGTGCAAGGTCAATACTCCGACCGGCTGCGAAAGCTAAGTGACAATCCCGTTTCCTCTGAAGCATCGTCGACAGGGAGGTCGAAGAGTTCGACTCCTGAAGGTAGCAGATATTCCGTTCTGCTACATTAGTTCGAACACACTATGTGTGTATATCAAGAGGTTGATATAACTGGTTATCTATATTCAAGTGGTTGGCTAGTTTTCCATGGGTTGCTCGATTAATTTCAGATGAATGTTGACGCAATAGTACCGTAATAAATGGGACGGTCCGCGCGCATTGTTTCTAGTCTGATCTTCTCTCTCCTTTCCCCTTACTGATGTTTACACTCATATGAACTACATTACCATGTATATTGACTGCGTTTAGCTCAGAGCGAGCATTTCCACTCTCTGCAGCGACAGTAAGTCTCTGCAGCGACAGCAGACGACCTAGGTTTCGAGTCGCAGCGGTAGCAGATTTTCAACACAAGATACATGGCTCTCTCGAATTCATTCGCTGTCTAGAGAACAATTCCAGCGGCCGGTTGGTCTGATTGGGAGTTTTCCGTGCTCTATCATGCTGAGATCAAGCGAATGCCGGAGCAGTACCCTAACAAACAGCCATGGATCACACGCAATTTTTCGATCCTCTTCCTTGTCCTGTACGTACCTCTTATACATACACACACACACACACACACACACACACACACACACACACACACACACACACACACACACTTACATTAACATGCACTACTTTAGCACATATTACGAGAGACCGGTCGGGAGCTAAGAGTTTATCCAGTCTGAGGGAACGAGGCCATGAGGGAGATACCTCCCCAAGATGATGTGTAGATCGGCCCTGGATGTCACGTCCCATTTCTAGACAACAGCACCACCTCCTGGGATATAATATGCATAATACGTACCGAATCAATGACCTTGACTTCCGCGCCACGAAACAAAAAATAATCAAAGAACCTATATCGAGGTTCCACCTAACTGACAAGACCTTCTCCATCCGTCTCCCACAAATTGGAGAATTTAAACTACTTATCGATTTCTGACTGTAAGAATTTTTCCTCTCCGCCCGTCATGGGCTACATTGTATTTTACTACCATCCTGTTCTATCACACCACACTTTTGTCTTGCAGCATCTCTGTGGTTTTGCACCTAGATCTGACTCCCTAGCAGAGCTTCCATCCCTTCTAGATTTTTCTGACAATTTGTAGTATGTTCCTTCAGATTTCTCCACTATAGTCTGGTCTTGACCCTCTCATTCCACATTGCATAAACTCTAACTTCCATCATGCTCCTTTCCTTTCCTCCAGATCCCCTCACATCACATCACATGTTTCGCCCCGTTGATTTCCACAGCGCCTGTTCATGCACCATGCACTCCTCAGCTATCCTATCCCTCTCCACCCTCTTCCGCCTCTCCCTCCCTCTTGCCTCGCTCCCTCCCTCCAGGGCCACGCAGCCTCTATCGCGCGGTCCCGAGGCGCGCCAGATGCGAGGCGCGCTATAGAATTCTTTATATTCTCATATTCCCCCTCGCCCACGCGCTGGCGGACCGCCCGCCCCGCACGCAGCGCCACCCCTCCGCGCCGGCGCCGCCTCTACCTGCAGCGCCCCCCGCCACGCCCCCTCCCACTTCGCCCAACCCACCAATCACGTCCTTTCCGCGCCTCCCATCCAGCCCTACCTGTCCCGCCCCCACCGCCCCCAGCCCTGCCTCTACCTACAGCGCCCCCCGCCACGCACCCTCCCACCCCGCCCTACCCGCTCTCCCCGCCCTCCCACCTGCTCCGCCCTCCCTGCCCCTCCAATCACGTCCTTTCCGCGCCTCCCATCCAGCCCTACCTGTCCCGCCCCCACCGCCCCCAGCCCTGCCTCTACCTACAGCTCCTCTGCCATGGCCTCTCCACCCTGCCCCTCCCACCAGCTCCGGGGCCCCTGCTCCTGTCCCTCCAATCACGTCCTTTCAGCTCCCGATCCAGCCCTACTCTGTCCTGCCCTGGCTGCCCTCCCAGCTCTACCTACAGCGCTCTGCCAGTGCACTCCCTGCACCCTGCCTCTACCTGGGCTCTCCCTGCCTCCCAATTGCTCCGCCCTCCTGCCCCTCCAATCACGTCCTTTCCAGAGGCCCATCAGCCCTCGGCTCTGTCCTGCCCACTGCCCAGCCCTGTCTCTCTACCCCACAGCGCCCTGCCTACGCACTCTACACCTGCCCACCAGTCTTTGCTTCCAGAATGCCTCCTGCCTCCTCTTGGCTCCTCCACCACAGTCCTTTTCCACGCCTTCCATCCAGCCCTACCTGTCCTGCCCCCCCGCCCCCAGCCCTGCCTCTACCTACAGCGCCCCCCGCCACGCCCCCTCCCACCCCGCCCTACCCGCTCTCCCCGCCCTCCCACCTGCTCCGCCCTCCCTGCCCCTCCAATCACGTCCTTTCCGCGCCTCCCATCCAGCCCTACCTGTCCCGCCCCCACCGCCCCCAGCCCTGCCTCTACCTACAGCGCCCCCCGCCACGCACCCTCACACCCCGCCCTACCCGCTCTCCCCGCCCTCCCACCTGCTCCGCCCTCCCTGCCCCTCCAATCACGTCCTTTCCGCGCCTCCCATCCAGCCCTACCTGTCCCGCCCCCACCGCCCCCAGCCCTGCCTCTACCTACAGCGCCCCCCGCCACGGCCCCTCCCACCCCGCCCTCCCACCAGCTCCGCCCTGCCTGTCCCTCCAATCACCTCCTTTCCTCGCCTCCCGTCTAGTCCTACCTGTCCCACACGTCCAGCCCGTCTCGCACCTCCCCGCCCACCTCTGCCGCCCCATTCCTTACACACCCCGCCCCCGCCCCAACCACCCCAGCCCACCCACCCCACCCCACCCGTTCAACCCCAAACGTTCAACCCCAACCGTTCAACCCTAACGTTCAACCCCAACAGTTCAACCCCAACGATTCAACCCCACCCATTCAATCCCGCCCGTCTCACCATTCTTCCAGCCATGCATGCCCAGCCATGCCCGTCCCTACCCGCCCAACCTTTTCTGCCTATTCTTCCCTACCCGTCCGCCCGTCCCGCCCAGTCCGTCCCGCCCCGTCTACTCCGCCCGCCCCTTCGCGTTACTGCGACTCCCCCGCCTTCCACCTCCCACCCCGTCCGCGTCACCGTCGCCACGCGCACAGATTTATCCGCTGTCGAGGCGACTTCCGCCACAGCCGCCCCAGCACTCTCGCGGCGGCCGCGCCGCCCGATCCCCGCCCCCGCGTGCGACCTTGGCGCGTGGAGCCGCCCTCCTCCGCCGCCGCGACCTCGCACGTGCGCGCGACGCCCGGCCTTTGCGCAGCCGCGCGTGGCTTTTGTCTGTCCTAGCACGAGGCCGCATGCATCTCTAATTCGGAGCGATGATGCATTGTGCTGGTTCATAGAAGGGGTGGAATGTTGTATCGAAGGATCAAATGCATTGCGAGAATTTCCATTCGTTTTTTCCCAATTGGATAGAATTGCGCGCTCTATGGTGATTCTATACAATATTATAGGAAGTCTCTTGTAATTGAATACGCCTCATATTTAGCTGTTTGCTGCTACAGGAATATTTAATGTGTAAATCTTGTACGCAAATTATTAATAAAATAAAATGGAACCGAGCATGCTATTAAAATAAGCATGAAATGATAAAGTGACATGTCCTTGATCCATCTGAACAAAAAGTCTACCTCGCTGGTTGTTCTATTTCCACAATTCTCTGTTCCTTAAGTTCATCATTTGTGCAGATCTGGTCACCACTGACATTGATGAAACCACCTCATTCATGAAAAATTCTTCGTAATTTTGGATAGTTCCAAATAAATTTTGTAGTCCCCGGATTTGTCACAGCTGCCTTTCACAGTAGCTGTTTTCATGGTTTTCAAGGTGATTCTTTTAGCGTATAAATTTCTCATCTACTTATTTCTTATTTTTCGAAAATTACTTATTCAGCCAGTTAAATCACGATTCTTTTATTAGTATTACGACAATACAAACACAACAAAAATAACATCCCGTTCTTATTTAAAGGATTCTTACACACTATCTGTAAAAACAATCGGATGATGAAAATCCGTGGAAAATATTTTTCGTTGATATCCACACGTATTGATTCTCCATAAGCCATCTAAGCTTAGGCATTATTTTTTCATCAGATCATTCTCACATCTCGCCAACTCCTTTCTTTCTGGCTGAGCACCAATCTGTTTACTCCTAGCTTCACTCGCAGCTCGCCCCTCTCTTTCGATGCCAGTAGCTCCCCTCCAACAGCGCTCACTCCACCCCTCTCATCGCTGTGATCCCCTATCGTGCCACCACACACGAAAGCAAAGCGAAGCGAAGCGAAGCCAGCCGCCACATCTGCCGTAGCACAGTGGTTCACATACGTAAAAACGCACGACCACAAATGAAACTCTTTGGAAACGTGGTATTTTAATATAAATATAATTTCCGTCTGCGATTCAAATGTTGATAGTAGTATGTAAATGTAGGTTAACTAGATTAGGGTGTAGGTTAACTAGATTAGAAATATAGGTGAACTAAATAGTAAATGTAGGTTAACTAAAATCTTAAATTTTAATGTAGGTTAACTATACTTCGACTTTTCTCTAGTGGCCAATGACATTAGGTCATTGTTACACCTCCTGCCTTATAAACTGAATCTTTTTTTATGAATTCGCAAACGTCCTTCTCAACGGGGCCCGTGGCCTCAGAAATGTGCTTATCACTATTAAAGGATTCATTTTATAAGGCAGGAGGTGCAACGATGTCCTAACATCATCGGCCACTACAGAAAAGTCGAAGTATACCCTGAAGTTAAGAAGCCATATAGGAGGGAAGCAGAAAATAAAATAGTTTGCAATACGTAAATTATAATGCTTTCAATTTCGTGGTGCCCTCATGTACGTGCTGAACGCAAGGATCGTTAACCCACATTATACTTATGTTATTTTTAATGCAATTTCACGTTATTCTGAAATGTTTGAAAAGTTGTGAAATTCTAATGTCGTGACAAAAGATCAAATTTCAAAAGAGCGAATTTAGCAACCCGGATTCAAAAATTAAAAATCTTAAAATTTTATTAACTTATTTCACCATACGTTATTTGGATAGTAAACTTTACATAATATGTAAATGTTTAAGTGCTAAAAATTGAGGACGATATTTTAATCGATGTAATTGGTATTAAATACCATTGAATATTAAAAATAAAACAACTAATAAAAAAGTGTATCGTCTACATTAAATATTAATTGATCTTTCGGCTCTCTCTAAAGAGTTTCTGGCTGACTACACCATTATATTTTTATTGTTGTTTTCTGTAACGTGCCGACGTTCAAGTATGACAAGTAATTAGTACATTAATTTACCGCGCAATTATGATGTAACTGAAAAGATCTACGATAGCAGGAAAAATATTGTGTTTCCTTTTGAAATGTACACACTCTATGAAATGGAAACACGATGGAAATATCCATGTTTATGCAAGTGAGATATCAATCCCGATTCCTTAACCAGAGAGGTTACATTTGCATCGTTCAATTTACGGAAGTTGTTATCAAAACGAAACCAAGAAAGAAAATGTGCGGATCATTTCTAGGTTATAACAGTAATTATAAATTTTAAAAAAACGTTACGTACCTAGTCAACCCAAAAAAACAGCAGCATCTGAAAAGACGTTTATTAATTATTTAGCTGCAACTTTCACAAACTTGATTAAAAAACAGTTTGAAGGTTTTTAATCTTACATTTATTTTAATAGATGTACTTAATGTTGCCTCGATATTTAATAAACACAATCGTTTATTAGAGGAAAATTAATTAATTCATCTACAATGTATCCAAACATGTGTATTTCCGGCATACTTTCAGTAACAATTTTGATATTTACTTACACGAAGCCCAATAGCGCTATAGAAGTAAATCAAAATTCATTTTGTTGGAAATTTTATGGCCTTCAAGACAGTTTGAATTCACTTACTCATCAATTTACTCATCATTTTAAACATATTCGTGAAACATTAAAAGGGTGCGAACTTATACGATGAACAGTGGGTAGAGGCATAATTTTTTAAAACTCTCATTAAGACAGATACTTTTCTGATGTATTCAAACAAAATATTATTAAGATCAGAATAAGACTGTACACTTGTATAAAAAAACAGAGAACAATCAATATTTTTTAGGTAAGAAAAAATAATTATTTGAAGAATGGTAACTTAAGTTATGTCGCACAAAACACACTATCTTTCAATAAAAAGCCCTTATAAATTAATTCAGCCGCTCCAGATAGTATCTCAAACATACAGGCAAACATCGAAAAACAATTTAATGTTTATCTTCTAAATAAGAATTTCGGAACGCAAAATCAAAAGACTAAATCAAAGACAGACTCTCCAATTTGATTTACATAGATTAATTATCTTTACTTCGCGGACGTTTTGGATTATTTCCCATGTTCGTCCAACCTGAGCCACTGTACGGGGCGCGCGGGGCAGGGGTGGGGCGGAAATCTGCAAAACAAGGGGAGCCTCGGGCGGCGCCGTGTACATTTTTGATATCGCAGATTCATGCGGGCGGGGAAGGGAGGGGCGGGGTCGGGGGGGGAAGCCGGGTGGGGCGCACATGATTCAGGTGGGCGACGTAGAGGGAGGGACGGTGGGGCCTCGATGGGCAAGGGCGGGGCGTGGTGGGACTTTGTAGCGGGGCATGGCGGGGCGTGGCGGGGCGTGGCGTGGCGTGGCGTGGCGGGGCGGGGCGTGGCGGGGCGTGGCATTGGCGGGGGGCGTGGCGGGCCCGTGGCGGGGCGTGGCGGGGCGTGGCGGGGGTAATGGGCGCGGCCGGGCGTGGCGTGGCGTGGCGTGGCGGGGGGCGTGGCGGGGCTGGCGTGGCGGGGCGTGGCGGGGCGTGGCGTGGCGGGGCGTGGCGGGGCGTGGCAGGGCGTGGCGGGGCGGGGCGTGGCGGGACGGGGCGTTTGTCACTGCGAGTGAGAACCCAGCGACGACCACTTTGCTATCAAGCGTCGCCGCGGAAGGGCCCCGCCGCCGGCAGAGGGCACAGACTGCGCGGGGCGACCTGCCTGTCTCTCGATACGCTCACCCGCCCGCGAACCTTACACATCTTCCCGGGTGGCAGGCTGGGCGCCCGTTTGTCCGCTCGTCGGCCTGCCTGCCAGCACATCAGTCCATTCTTCCATTGCCCGCCCACCTGCTCATCTGCCCGTCCGTCCGCCCGCCAATCCGCCCGATCCTCAGCCAGACCGTCGCGCTGTCCGTCCGACCGTCTGCTCGTTCACCTATACGGTACGTTCGTCCCCCTGCATCACCAACTCTATCTCCAACCCGATACAGGGAGAGGTGCCTCGGGACATCAACTGATGTCACTGCAGTCCCTCTGACCGGGAGGTTCCAGGTTCGAGTCCCAACGGTGACAGGTCTGTCGAAGCTGGCGGGCCGGCAGGTGAATGAGCGGTCGGACAAAAGAACGGTCGGACGAGCGTGGGGACAGCTGCTGTAGTTGGTTGGTAGAGATTTGGGACTCGTCAATTACGAAGTTCATTCCTCCCTTTAGTGTTTTGCATGTTATTTTCCTTGGAAGATGGCGATGATTTTCCTCCGCTGCATAACAAGATCCGGTGACTTTAAATGTCATAGCAAGAGCTGGAAAACTTAGCTTCATGAGCTCCCAGAAATGGTATCCACCCAAATGTGGAGCACCCTGTAGTCTCTGACCACCTTCCAAAAAGGCAGGGTGTAAAAAGTGTTAGTGTAAGTGTATGTGTGGGGGGTGAGGAAAGGAAAAGGGAGACACACAGACTTACACTAACATGCACTACGCTACCACACATACCGGGAGACCGGTCGGGGACTTAGAACTTGTCCCGGCTGGAGCGGTGCCCCGCTGGTGGGAGATACCTGGTTGGGGAAAACCCTGCTAGTTCTCGGCGCCGGATCTTGCCATCCGTGGGGGAAGATAACCGCCACCTCCCGATAACAATCATGCACTACACTTATGTGACTAATGACCTCACTAGTTGACGCGCCCGGAATCATAAATCAATAAATTAATCAATCAATCAACCTTAAGATATGAGACATTCAGAGTTTAAATAAATTGTAATGGTGTGGACTAAAACGCAGAAAGAGGCGTGCTTGTAAGCCTGTTTGTGCGCCCAAAGGCGTACGCGAGTGTGCGTTGATTGCTCACCCACTTGGCGGGCGAGCGGTTGTGTGGTTGCGGAGACGGTTCGCAGGTAACGAGGCGAAGCGATGGCCTGACGAAAGCCTCCGAGTGTGAGAGAAAGAGAGAGAGAGGAACCATGCCTGGCAGGGCGCTTAACAAGCACATGTAGCTGACGACAGTGGAACTGCGATTTCATACGACGCAGGAAACGAGGTCATTGAAAGAGAGTAGAAAGAAAAAAAAATAGGGAAGAAGCAAAAGAATGGCGCAGAGAGAACGCAAAAGAGCAGTGAGGTCGTTTGTGTGTCGTTGGAGAATCGTTTGATGATACGAGAAGCTTGAAGAAGACCTCTTACAAACGTATTCCGCATTTATCACAGCTGAAAAAAAGTCAGAGATTCAACTGCGGTTTTGCAAAGTTAATGGTGACAATAAAAGAATAGGAATTCACGAATTGTGTCCACAAAGGGCAGATTGCATTCGACAATAATTTTTAAAGGGAAAATCAGAAAAGTCAAGTATTTTTTTCTATGAACTGTCAGTGACGTTCTCGTTAGAAGTTGAAATTCTGGTTATATGCGTGTATATATATATATATATATATATATATATATATATATATATATATATATATATATATATATTTGAAATATATATATTTGAAATTTTATTTAAACTGACAAATGTAAACATTCACTGACAGAATTATTTCCTTAGATTGTATTCATCAAGTCTTTGTGGCTAAGGTAAAATAAAAAAATCATCTGATCACTGGATCATCATCCATCATGTGAAAAGAAAGGTGAACAAATAATTAGAGTTCTGGTGGTATTTATTATGTAGTGTTTTTTTGTGTTCTGTCCCACCCTGTTCCACCCACTCTTTCGCATCAAAAATTATCTTCACATTACGTCAAGAAGCAACACTACATGATTGCACATATTTCGAAATATTTTAGAAACTATTTGTGAATACAATAAATTTTTCAAATGATAAATTTTATTTAAACATATTTTCAATTTATTAAAAAAATTCGAACGTCGGTAGATTTGGACTTAGAGAATGAGAATGGTATTTTACATAGAAAGTTTTCTCTCCACTTTACGTTACATGTACTGATAAATAATGGAAGAATTTCTAAAATTGATTGTTTTGTATGCAGGACGTTTGTACTCTCCAAGTACTAGGCCGACATAAACATTTGATTTAATTCATAATATGCTTTTCATTTTGTGCATACATTATTTCTCGCTCTTTCTAGACACTCAACAAACGAGAGTTAACATCAATTGTAGCTTAATATGGAGCGCTAATGGATGCTATCTTAGTGGTCGACTTCGCCGTTCCCTTTTTTCAAAACATGTGTTACAATATAACCAATACCGTTGAACCAAAGTTTGGCTGCATCAAAAAGTTCTCTTAAACATATCCCAAGCACTACGACCCTATACAGAATGTGGAGATCTGAGGGGGTGCAAACAAAGAAATTATCGACCAATGTAAGAAAATCTCTCACTGTCATTTTCTTTGCAATACAGTCAGACATCATTATGTGAGATGGACTCCATCTTGTATCATATATATCTCTTCAAAGGGTTCTCATTTTGGGCACCATCCTCAAGAGAGAAACATACCGAAGACCCTCATATCAAATGCTGTTTGAGGTCGTACGAACATTTCAGCAAAGAATGAAACTCGTTTATAGAGCATCACATAGGACAACCCTCTGAGAAATATGGTTGGGGAAACAACGAAAACTTACTCGAACGGATCCCAGTGCGGAGAGTCTCTAGGGGGCGGCCGCCGAGCGAGGAGGCTGCGGGGGTGGGGGTGGGGTGGGGTTTAGACCGAGTGCTCCGGACGGCGAGGGACCGCTCCAGAAAACCAAGTTTTAATAATCCTCCTTTGCGAGCCCCGCCCCTCCAACTATCTTATTACCGCTCCCCCTCTTCCGAGCTTTGTACCGCCTCAAATCATATGCACCCCCTTGGATTTGTCCGCGAGCTATCCTTTGTGTGTAGTTTTTTTTTCATATCGTCTTGTAATCTCAGAATTCCCGAGTCGCGTTCCTTGCTCCCGATTTCGTGGCGCCTTCGCCGTTCTGATTTGGAAGTCCGGGTCTCGTTTGAATCCTCCCTAAATCCGGCCTGAACTTCTCAACGTAACGTCATGGCCAGACGTGATGTGTACACAAAGCCCTCTCGCTTGACGAGGGGGGCGGGGCCGGGGGATTCCCCGTGTGCATCTGAGGGCTTCTTCTTCGCGCGATTCACAAGCGGCGGCGTCTCCCCCGCCCTCGCGTCGTTACCATGGAAACGGGCGTCGTAGAATAACCATAGGGCAACGTGCGTGTCGTATATAATCGCGATCTTGCAGAGTGGAGGCCATCATATCTGATGGCACGCTGCCGTTCTCAAGAAAGCCTCTATTCTTTGCATATGTAGATGTTGGGACAACGGCGTCGCAGGTTCTCAATACGAGAGGGTATGAGCTTGAATCTGCAAAACTACGTTGTATTGTCGAAGTCTGTTTTTACCGGTCGTTTTCTGAGATGTTGGAAATTGAATGAGAGTAAATGTTCGACAATATGATTGAGAATGTCATAAAAAGTACAATTTCTTTTACTGCAGAGCAGTAGTGTTCTCAAAAAAAGAGAGAATGTTCTTTGAGTTAGTAGAAGTGTAATACCAAACGATGAAGTGAAGACTCCTAGCGTTGTGAAATGGGGTACTGATTCAATGTGTTTTCTTTATCAAGAACTCATACAACAATATCATTCAATAATATTAGGGAAATGATGTAACATGTACTATGTTTCCGCAGGTTATTGTCTAAATGCTTATTTGTTTAGAATGTATAAATCTTCGCAAAGAGCCCGCGAACTCTGAATTAAAGTTTACTGTTAATGTGTTTCAGTTCAATTGATCACTGTGTTTTTCCTTTTTTAGTATTCTCAGTCTTTCTTTTACGTAAACAACCGTCACTTTCGTCATGTTTTAAAAGGAAAATAACAAACTTCCAGCATCTTACTAAGTTCATTCATATTTTAACCGCTCGTCTACGTGTTTACTTCCCGCCGCTAGAATCTTTGAGTTCGTGCCTGGACTCATCGCTTTAATTTAGCACTAAACGGATAAGGCCTATAGCGCGAATTGCAGCCAACGCGATTCTTCTAGATGCGATCACAAGAATCTCGAAAAGAAGTAACAGATTTCTTAAACTTGCTGATTTTTACAGTAATCTCTACTTTTTTAAGAGAAGAGTAGAATTTAAATTGCAAGTAGACAAAGTGAGCAACTGAATTATATGAGGAATAGAAAAATATTTTTAACAAAAGTTTTAAAAGAGAAGGAAAACTTGGACATGAGACACATCACTTGCATCCATTGAGCCTACGCCACTGACATGTATATCGCGAACTCACTTAATAATATTTACGAATTTTGTGTAATCTTAAACAGCCACAAGTAGATAGCCAGTATAATGTTTACTGAAATTGGCTATTTACTGAAGACATAGTTTATCGTTAAAAAGTAAAACATTCGTAGCGTTTGGAAACACTAATAAAAATATACTAATATGTAGAACAAGATGAAGAATACAATATTTTAAACAATAAAATACAATGCAAAATGTACCTTACTTCATTGTAAACTAGTGGTGCAACAGAGCACATATTTTCTTGAAGTTTTGTAACGACTACTAACGCAACTAAAGTTATGATACTGCATGAATCTGTAAAAGCGTTTGTCTTGTTTTAAATTCATTGATTGATTAATTAGTGTTTTCGAGTGCGTCTATAGTTTATAACATTGTATCATATCGTTTCAAACTACAAAAGTGTAGAAGTAAATACAAGTTGATTACCAATGTTTAACAAAATATTGCATTCATTTCCACATCAGCTCTGACGTAAGGCGCATTTTTGTTTCCCAAGAGGATTGGTTCTGCGATGCACATTGAAAACAATCTTTTGCAAGCCAGGCGCGTTACCACTACACTGCCAGTCACACGGCTAAAAACAAAAAAAGAAAAAAATCCTTGTGGTTTTTGAGATTTTTTTATAAGTTGCATTATCTACAAACAGAAATTACTCGAATACTACTCGTTTCTAAGTGAGCATAACCTTGTTTAAATATTTTTGTGAATAAGTTTTACTTAAGAAACTATCTAACCAATATTATACTTTTGTAACGTTATTTTTTCAAATTTTCGATAGCATTGAAAAATAAATCTGAACGTGACACCGACGCAACTATAACTGATGCAAATTGAAGACAATGTCGAAGAGTTATAAAATATTTTACTTCCCTTCCTGGTTCTGGTATTCAGGGATATATCGAGTAGTTTTTGATGACCCATTCACAAAGTACAATATTGTTTTTAATATGCGTCACGGATTCTGCCCTCATCGGGAACATCGAATACAAAAACGCAGCTTATGTCAAAGGTGATGTGGAAATAGATACAATATTTTGTTAGAGATAAGTAATAAACTTGCATTGGGGTATCCGTGCGAGAACACACGAATGTTAAATCCCACCCACTTCCCTATTTTTCCATATCGATAATAAGCCTGTAAAATATATTTTTCTTCAAGACCCTCTTATCCTCCATCACTTGTTCTGTATTTCACCTTTTAATTGAAAACAATAGAATACAACCTCTCAATACAAACTATTGTTATTTAACTTTATTCCCGAACAGAGAGGTACACCCGTGTAATTCAGTCGCCTTAAGTATCCAGTAATTAATTTACTTTCACACACAGTTACAGATTCTACAAGCTCTGAACAGGTAGGATAGAATCGAGAAGCGTCGATCCAATAAAAATGTAATTGAATGTTCAACAAGACCTCATCCTGTAGACTACGCTGTTAGGCACGTTCCTCTGAGGCCTTTGGAATCAAAATTTTAGTTTTCAAGGCTATAGAATGCCTTTGTTTAGGAGTTATTTAACGATATAGATTCAAAAATGCTATCGAGGGTTGCGGGCCGCATTTGACATGAATATTTAGATGCATTGCTTAAAAAAATCCTTCCAACTTTTAAAGTCAAATTTCAATTCGTCACGTGTCCGTGAAGTTATCTTTCTTTAGAGACCTCATTTATAAAAAGTGGTTGCGTGTGAGAACCGCAAAAGGTATGTATAGTGCTGAAATAATATAGGAGGCGATTTACTTCCACTCTTTTGCAGTTTAAAACGATACGATACAATGTTATAAATTGTTGACACACTCGGAAACACTAATCAATCAATTAATCGGAAACAAGATAAGATCTTGCTTCAGAAGAGAAGCACTGTCAGCATTTAGTAAACGTGTACTATAACATCGTAGCATTTTGTTCATCGGACCGCACAAGGCGCAAGGCTGGCGAGGGGGAGGGGGGTCCAGACGCCGGGGTGGCAAGGCAAACGGAGCTGTTGCCTTGGAGGATGCGGGCCGCCGGGGGCGTGTCTGGGTCAGCTAGCGCAGAATGATGTGTGAGGTCAGGTCATCTGCACCTGGCGGCGGACCCCGTTTGTGACCGGCCCCCAAACTCGGTAATGAGGTGACGCGGTCCGTGCATCATTAGCGTGGGAGGTCTCTCACGTGACATCTCGCAATAGGTACTGGTGGAGAAAACCGGTTTTATTCGAGTTTGGGACGAATCGCGGAGCGGAAGGCACTTGTGGCACGCGTGAGGGGGTGATCGCAGGCTAGCGAGGAAGGCGGTTTGCCATGGGAATGAGACCAGGAGTGGTGCTAAGTTTAGCACTCTTGGTCAGGTTGGGACGGCTTCCTTGAGGAATTGTAGTGCCATGGAGTGCAGAGGTCGTTTACAGAGGAGTATGAATATTGTATAGTAATTGTAAATAAACCTGTAAATAAAAACTCCGTGTCTGTATTTCATTCACGTCATGACGCCACAATATCAGTTGAAAGGCTCCCACAGACCAGCGTGGTAGATCCGCAGCGGGTGCGGCGCGGAAAGTTCCGAGGCTAGACGCGGCCGCGGAATTCGCGGGACCGTTCACACCGGAGCGTCAATTATAAGTCAGTGTTTGGTGACGGTTGGCAAGGTCGCTCCACCCAGAGGGGAGCGAAGACTTCCGAACACGGGCGGACTTCCACGAAACTCGAGCTGTAGTGGAAGAAACGTGTCTAACTGCGTTACAAATTTCGCCATCGATTAAACGCTGCCAATTCGTTGCAGTGACGCTCGACTGCCGCACAGGTGTGAACGTGCTCATAAGACAACACGTGACGCGAAATTTCCGCTGCGGCAAATCCGTCTAGTCTGCGGATCTTCCGCGTCGGTCTGTGGGAGCCTTAAGAGGCTGCTAGGACGCCTCGCTGTTTATTCGCTGCCAATCCGTTGCCGCGCAGGTCTGAACGTGCTCATAAGACAACACGTGACGCGAAATTTCCGCTGCGGCAAATCCGTCTAGTCTGCGGATCTTCCGCGTCGGTCTGTGGGAGCCTTAAGAGGCTGCTAGGACGCCTCGCTGTTTATTCGCTGCCAATCCGTTGCCGCGCAGGTCTGAACGTGCTCATAAGACAACACGTGACGCGAAATTTCCGCTGCGGCCAATCCGCGTAGGCTGCGAATCTTCCGCGTCGGTCTGTGGGAGCCTTAAACGTTGCCAATCTGTTGCTGCGACGCACGCCTGCCGCGCAGGTGTGAACGTGCTTATAAGACAACACGTGACGCGAAATTTCCGCTGCGGTCAATCCGCATGAGCTGCGAATCTTCCGCGTTGGTCTGTGGGAGCCTTAAACGTTGCCAATCTGTTGCCGCGACGCACGCCTGCCGCGCAGGTGTAAACGTGCTCATAAGACAACACGTGACGCGAAATTTCCGCTGCGGCCAATCCGCGTAGGCTGCGAATCTTCCGCGTCGGTCTGTGGGAGCCTTAAACGTTGCCAATCTGTTGCTGCGACGCACGCCTGCCGCGCAGGTGTGAACGTGCTTATAAGACAACACGTGACGCGAAATTTCCGCTGCGGTCAATCCGCATGAGCTGCGAATCTTCCGCGTTGGTCTGTGGGAGCCTTAAACGTTGCCAATCTGTTGCCGCGACGCACGCCTGCCGCGCAGGTGTAAACGTGCTCATAAGACAACACGTGACGCGAAATTTCCGCTGCGGCCAATCCGCGTAGGCTGCGAATCTTCGGCGTCAGTCTGTGGGAGCCTTAAACGTTGCCAATCTGTTGCCGCGACGCACGCCTGCCGCGCAGGTGTGAACGTGCTTATAAGACAACACGTGACGCAAAATTTCCGCTGCGGCCAATCCGCGTAGGCTGCGAATCTTCCGCGTCGGTCTGTGGGAGCCTTAAACGTTGCCAATCTGTTGCTGCGACGCACGCCTGCCGCGCAGGTGTAAACGTGCTCATAAGACAACACGTGACGCGAAATTTCCGCTGCGGTCAATCCGCATGAGCTGCGAATCTTCCGCGTTGGTCTGTGGGAGCCTTAAACGTTGCCAATCTGTTGCCGCGACGCACGCCTGCCGCGCAGGTGTAAACGTGCTCATAAGACAACACGTGACGCGAAATTTCCGCTGCGGCCAATCCGCGTAGGCTGCGAATCTTCGGCGTCGGTCTGTGGGAGCCTTAAACGTTGCCAATCTGTTGCCGCGACGCACGCCTGCCGCGCAGGTGTGAACGTGCTTATAAGACAACACGTGACGCAAAATTTCCGCTGCGGCCAATCCGCGTAGGCTGCGAATCTTCCGCGTCGGTCTGTGGGAGCCTTAAACGTTGCCAATCTGTTGCTGCGACGCACGCCTGCCGCGCAGGTGTAAACGTGCTCATAAGACAACACGTGACGCGAAATTTCCGCTGCGGTCAATCCGCATGAGCTGCGAATCTTCCGCGTCGGTCTGTGGGAGCCTTTAAGACGCAAGGGCTCGTCTGGCGTCTTGCCACGCGTCATGAGTGCGGTAGCCTCATTTCGACGTGCGCTGGGGCGTGCAGTGGCGGGCGCGTGCGGGCGCGTGTGAGCGCGTGCGGGGCGCCTCCGGGTGTCCCCCAGGGGCTCATTAAGCGACTGCTCGGCGCGCGCCCGCGGCGGCGGCGGGGCGACGCCCCATCCGCGCGGCGCCCTGACCCCGCCACTGCGCCGCCCGGAGGCCCAGGCGGGAAGGATATTGGTGGGACCGCGTGCGAGTGAGAGAGGCGGCGTCGAGGCCGAAGACGGGCAGCAGCCGGGGAGCAACGCGGCGCGGTCTGTGCGACGTCCCCGGCTCCGGCTCTCGTCTTCGACGTCACCGCACTACTTCACCAAGCGTACGGCCCAACGGATTTTAGACACTGGCTGCATAGCTAGGTCAGGTTCAGACGCTGTCTCGAGGAGAATATTCTAGCGGCTGGCTGATGTGATCAGAAGTTTTCCGATTTCGCTCTATCACTCTCTCTTCCTCTCAATTTCTCTCTCTTCCTTTATCTCTTTCTCTCTCTTTCTCATTCTCTCTTTCTCTCTGTCTCTCTGTCTCTCTCTCTCTTTCTCTCTCTTTCTCTCTCTCTTTCTCTCTCTTTCTCTCTTTCTCTCTCCTCTATTTCTCTCTCTTTCTCTTCTCTCTTTCTCTCTCTCTCTTTCTCGCTCTCTTTCCCTCTCTCTCTTTCTCGCTCTCTTTCTCTCTCTCTCTTTCTCGCTCTCTTTCCCTCTCTCTCTTTCTCGCTCTCTTTCTCTCTCTCTCTTTCTCGCTGTCTTTCTCACTCTCTCTTTCTCACTCACACACACACACACATTCACATGCACTTCACTACTACACATGCGGGAGACCAGTCAGGAGCTTAGAGCTTATTGAGGCTGGGGTGGTCCCCCTCTTGTGTGAGGCACGGAGTCGCACATGGTTAGGGAAAACCCTGCTATCCCACAGGTAGGTTGGCGCCAGATCAAACCATCCAGCGGGAGAAGATCACCGAGGAAATTCTCGAGGAAAAACATGCACTACATGTAAAGGACTAATGACCTCAGCAACTTTCTCGCCTGAAAACCCGACATAATGAATCTATTTAATCAACGGTACATCCCGCCTCTCGGATGACGGGGCTGATTATGATAATGGCAAGAGGGGGAAATGGTGTAATGGAAGGTCCGCTCTAGTAGGGGTGTTGGTTAAACTGGATTGCAAGATGGAGTGGTAGTGTTGAGGCTAAAGCGATTCAGCATCTCTGAGGGACGTGCGCGTCGTTCCAGACACTTTTCCTGGTCTTCAGCCACCCTCTCATCGCTTTGCTTCCTGGGGAGGGGGTGCCTGTAGGGGAACGGCACGAAGAACGAATGATGACATTGATTGATTGATTGATTTTTCGTGTTTCCGGGTGCGTCAACTGCTTTGGTCATTAGTCCCGTTAGTGCAGTGCATGTTTTTCCTCGGAATATGGCGGTGATCTTCCCCCGCTTGATGGCGAGATCCGGCGCCGACCTACCATCGGCTAATGGGGTTTCCCCCTAACCAGGACTCTCCCACCAGCGGGGCACCGCCCCAGCCGGGACAAGCTCTAAGCTCCCGACAGGTCTCCCACAATGTGGTAGTGTAGTGCATGTTAGTGTAAGTGCGTGTGAAAGGGGAGAGGATAGGACAAGGAAGAGGAAGGACAGATCGCGCGCGGTCCGTGGCCCGTTTGGTAGGGTACTGCTCCGGCCTGGTGTTGATCGGAGAAACCACGGAAAACTACCGATCAGAGCAGCCGGCCGCAAGAATTCTCCTCCAGACAGCGACTGAATTCGACCTAGCTGAAAAGCTAGTGTCGAAAACCTGCCGCCGTGGGGAGTGGGAACTTAGGACCTCTCGGTCAGAGGCGCTGCAGTGACATCAGTTGATGCACTGAGCTACCGCTCCCGGTATGACGACATTGGAGGGCAGCGCATTGGTTATAGGTGGAGTACCTGCGAGAGAGCCGTAGAAGTGGGACAAGCAGACAGGAACGGACGTCTATCACATTGCATTTTCCCTCTCTCTCTTTCACCTCTCCTGCAGCACCCATCGCGTCCTGGATGCCGCAAATATATAAAGTGTTTTAAGAGGAATAGTGAATTGTTTGTAGGATAGATATTGTATTATAGTACTACGTGACACAAATTACGAGAAAGTATGTGCTGTTGTAACACTATTGGTTTTAGTTACCTTCCAGTTGTTTCAATGCCTCAGTTAGAAAGCTATATATTCCTATAAATAGCTATATCTTAAGAATTTTAAAAGCAGTATACACTGCTTGCACAATTCTTCAAATGAATTCTTTCCAAAAATACTGACAGAAGAAAAGTAAATGCAATGAAATGAATAATATGAGAATGATAAAACTGTCCTCTGCGTCACAATTGCATGAAAAACTAAGAAATTGTTCACAACTAGTGAATACATGAAATAATAAAACGAAGGCAGTATAATGTGCTAATCAATGTGAATGGATAATTTTGTGTGGATTTACTTTCGCAAATAATCAAACCTTATAGATCGACAGAGTATCATAGCAATGATATTCAAGAAACTAGAGGCATTCCGTTAATTTGCAGTGACATCAGTTGATGCACTGAGCCACCTCTCCCGGTAGCCTCCGTTTGAGGAGCAGCAGCCCACGGAGGAGGAGGTGAAATAAATATGAAACTTAAACATAATTAGTAGAAGCAGGGAAAACAACCTCCACACAGCGGGTTTGGTGTTGGTAAGGATGTAGGTTGTAAACAAACAATTCAGGAATTTTATAATGACATTCGTGTTGTAATGTCTACATGTCTAAATGGAAGTGATAACCTATTGCAATTTTTCCTCACTTCGAAAAATTTATTTTCACCTTACTCTTCCGTGGTTATTCTATTTTTTTCAAACTTCATGGAGTAAAATTGTTTAGAGTATAGATAATCAAAAATATTAAATATTTTCTATTTACTAATGCCAGATGTTATCGGTGTTTGAAGTTCTCATTTATTATTTTATGTTTTCAGACTTTCTCTTTCTTAAATGAAAACTAAAAATTAGAGTTAAAAGAAAACTGATAGCATTACATCTTACTTATGAGGATTCAGATCTTAACTCTCAATGTATCACCAACCTCTCCACCTTACTGAGAATATAGAAAATCGTTTCCACAATCGAGAAAATACTATTGCCATAATTTTAGACATTGCCCAGGCTTTTGACATTGTGACACCCTGGCCTCATATATAAGCTAATGAAAACATCAATACCATAAGTATCATAAACATAATTAGTATTTTACTTACAGACATAGAATTCAAAGTTAAAATTAACCATACATCATCTCGCTTTCGCATTCCCTCAAGTTTCCATTCTCTCATCAACACTCATGAATACATACACATCCGACGTTTCTGAACTAATTAATTTCAACGTTTCATTGTATGCAGATTGTGCAGCTCTATTTATCTCACATTACAATTTTCAAATACGACGATCTACAATATAACGTTGACAGATATATTAAATTGATCGAAAACGGGAGATTGAAGGTGAATCCAGAGAAATCACAAGGCAAACAATATTACACTGCGACTCCCTACTGTTCTTCCACACTTAAAAATTAAAAATTCCCAAGTTCCTTGGACTTGGGAATTTTTCCCCGAATAAAATCGTCAAATATTTAGGAGTAGTGCTAGAGATAAAATTTACATGGTAAGGTTATATCAAAGAAACTTAAAAATAGGTAATTTGCAATCAATTCTTTATTTCTATTCATTGTTGAAAATAGACTGTAGAGTAGTGATAAACAGGTTTATCATAAAGCTCACATTAAGCAGCGCGTGTCCAATTTGGAAAAATGTTGCTCCTAGAAATTTAAAACAACTTATATCATTAATGATAAAATCTTAAGGAAAATCATCAAAAGCCCTCTGATTATTCCCTAAACAAATTACTCCGTCATTTCTTCATTTTAAGTGAGCTAACCCTTATTTGTTCAAAATATATAATATTTTAAAATAATTAATTCATTTATTTACGTTCTTAACACGATAGAAATATAAAATTAGTGAAAATCTCAAGTAACCTTACAATGTCCAATTCCAAAAGTTAGTTTGAGTAATACTGTCAACACCTTGAAGTACAAAATTGTCAAAAAAAATAAAGATGGGCTAATAGAAACAAATCCGTTCTGCTATTGGAAGATAATTTTGTAATCGTGGAGAAGAGAAGTCTGTGCGAAGATTGTTTGAATAATTTCGCTTTACAACATCTATCAAAAATAAAACCCACATTTCCCACAGAATGTTTTTAGTGGAAACATCAAGGATAGTTTTAGTGGAAACTTCAAGGATGTTTGTGAAAAATTCATACCTTCAAATGAAATATAAAATATGTAGGAGGATGAAGAGAAAATAACTCACAAATAAAATCAAGATATCAACCATTCCGAAATTGTTCTTCCCCGCCTTCCCTCCGCGTTTCCGAACAGCTGCCAGACTAGCGTGCTTCCCGTAAGTGTTTCGTTTATTGCTCTGATAAAACGCGAGCGGAGCCTGTGATTCCGCGGAGAGAAAATGCCGCATCGCGTCGCTCGTGCAAAGCCCCCTCGGGCGGCGATGAAGCCAAAGGAAGCAGCCGCGAGATGGAGCGCAGCGTCGCACGGTCCCCTGGAAACGCATGCTCCGCCCCGAAGGGGGCGTTGGCGGGGGCGTTGGCGGGGGCGTTGGCGGGGGCGTTGGCGGGGGCGTTGGCGGGGGCGTTGGCGGGGGCGTTGGCGGGGGCGTTGGCGGGGGCGTTGGCGGGGGCGTTGGCGGGGGCGTTGGCGGGGGCGTTGGCGGGGGCGTTGGCGGGGGCGTTGGGGTGCTGGCAGGGCGTTGGCGGGGGGCGTTGGCGGGGGCGTTGGCGAGGCGTTGGCCGGGCGTTGGCGGGGCGTTGGCGGGGGCGTTGGCGGGGCGTTGACGGGGGCGTTGGCGCGGGCGTTGGCAGTGGGGGCGTTGGCGGGGCGTTGGCGGGGGCGTTGACGCGTTGGCGGGGGCGTTGGCGGGGGCGTTGGCGGGGGCGTTGGCGGGGGGCGTTGGCGGGGGCGTTGGCGGGGGCGTTGGCGGGGGCGTTGGCGGGGCGTTGGCGAGGGGCGTTGGCAGGGGGCATTGGCGGGGGTTGGCGGGGGCGTTGGCGGGGGTGTTGGCGGGGGCGTTGACGGGGGCGTTGGCGGGGGCGTTGGCGGGGGCGTTTGCGGGGGCGTTGGCGGGGGCGTTGGCGGGGGCGTTGAAGGAAAGTCGCTCATGCAGGAAAATGCAGCCGTTCTTGAACGTCTGACCGGAAGGTGCCAGGGTCTGAGTCCCGACAATGGCAGGATTTTGGACACTAGTCGTTTCATAGCTAGGACGAATTCAGCCACTGTCTGGAGGAGAATTCTAGAGCCTGGCTGCTCTGATCGGTAGTTTTCCGTGATTTCTCCAATCAACACCAGTCGAATGTCGCTGAACTGTTTAAGGAATAATAGATGAATTATTACAAATGCTGCTACGATAAATGAAATTATGAAACGGAATGTGAAGAATCGGATTACGGTGGCATTGTCAACTGCGATGCCACCTCAAACTTATGGTAATAAAACAGTTCCTTGACAGGGGATTGCTGTTAATAAGTTGGTAATGACGGTAGCTCCTCAGAATGATATTAGTCATCATAGTAGTATATATCCAATGAAGGCAGCATGTATCACTAGGAATAGAATAAGGGTTCCCAACTATTCAAGTATGTATTAGATTATAAGATCCTTAGTATATTCCACGTCCTACATGAATGTAAAGGCAAATAAAACCGAGCGGGTTCTTTCCTTCCTCTTCCTTGTCCTATCATCACCCGTTATTAACTCACCCTGAGACTTACATGTACTACACAAACGCACATGTTGAGAGACCATTCGGAAGCTTACAGCTTGTCCCGTGTGTGGCGGTGTCTCGTTGGGGGAGATACGTGATTGAGGAAAACCTCGTAATCTGCCGAGAAGTTCGGCCCCGGACATTTTCATCCAGCAAGGGAAGATCACTTCCACTTCCCAGCGATGGAAAATATGCACTACACTTACATGAATAATAACCATTGCAGTTGACGGACCCGGAAACACCAATCGATCCTAAGCCCCCTCGGGCGGCGATGAAGCCAAGGGAAGTCGCCGCGAACGTTGATGAAGCGCATCGTTGCACGGCTCCCTGGGGACGCGTGTCTCTGCGCCGAAGGGGGCGTTGCAGGAAAGTCGCTTACGCAGCAAAATGCAGCCGCTCTCATGTTTCTGACCGATAGGTCCTTGGGCCCGAGCCACGACGGTGCGGTGGCAGGATTTTCGGCACTACTTCGAGTAGGACTGACGTAACTGCACACCGACAAATGACCTCTTTTACATTCCTTTCACTCTAATAATATGTATAATTTTGCAAAAACGTAAAACCCTCACTTCTATGCTAACATTCCTAACGATCTTTGTTTGCTCGTAAGATGCAGAAATAAGTTCTAATTATTACGTCAGTCTGACCGTACACTAGCGACTATCTTCTAAGTTGAATCTAAGTCAGCTACTGTTTGGAGGAGAATTCTAGTTTCCAGCAGCTTTGATCGGTAGTTTTACATGGTTTCTTCGATCAATATCAGGCGAATGCTTGATCAATCTCGTACCAAACGGAACACAGGACAGGTGCGATCTTTCTTTCATCTCCGTTATTCTGTCCTCACCATTTACTTACAAATACTTGCACTTACATGCTGTAGATTACCATTCTTGCCTCGAGATCATTCGGAAAGTTAGAGTTAGCCCCGGCTGTGGCGGAGCCTTGCTGGAAGAAATACCTGATTAGGGAAAACCCCGAAAGGTGACGTGAACGTCGACAAAGAATCTTGCTTTGCAGCAGAATTCTTACGGAAGTAATGACCATTCAAGTGGACGCGCCCGGAAACACTCATCAAAGAAACAATCTAAAGGCTATCGGATGGTGATTAGACCTGAGGACGACGCCGCGACATGTAGCAAGTCATCGCAGTCGTGCCCCGCGCTCCGCGCTGGAGGGGGCCTTGGAGGAAAGTCTCTCTCGCAGCAAAATGGAGCCGCTCCTGTGCTTGTAACCGGGAAGTCCTAAGGTCCGACCCGAGGGTACGGTAGCAGACTTTACGACACTAGCTTCATAGCTGGGTCGAATTCAGCTGCTATCTGGAGGAGAATTCTAGCGGCCGGCAGCTCTGATCGGCAATTTTCCTTCCTCTTCATTGTCCTATCATCATCCGTCACTTACACACACTGACACTTCATGCAGTACATTACTATACATACAGGGAGACCATTCGGGAAATTAGAACTTGTCTCGGCCTGGGGTGGTCACGCACTGGTGGGAGATACCTGGTAGAGGAAAACCCCGCAAGCTGCCGTGTAAGTCGGAACTCACCATCCATCGGAGGAAGATCATCTCCTCATACCGCGACAAAAAACTCGCACTACATTTACGGGAATAATGACCATTGTATTTGACGCTCCATGAAACACTAGTCAATGAAACAATCCAAAGCCCCCTCGAGCGGCGATGAAGCCAAAGGAAGACACCGCTAGGTGGAGCGTGTCGACTCACGGCCCCCTGGAGTCGCGTGTCCCCCCCCCCGGAGGGGCGTGGCGTTGGCGGGGGCGTTGGCGGGTGGAACTCGCCCACGCAGCAAAACGCAGCCACCCACCATCGGGCTACTTAGCGCATCACTCCCGGCCGACACGGGCGAGCTCCCCTGCGCTCGCGCCCCGCTACACTAACATGCCACTTGGTAGCGCCTCCACCGCCCCCCCCTCGCATCGTACAAGCCGCTTTTACGGCTTCGTCCCGCCGCCGTCACACGAGCTGCTCCCTCGGTGCCTCGCGCCTTTTCTCCCCCTCTCCCCGCTACTGCTCTCACGACCGTGGGCACTTTCCAAGAGGACTGTTTGGAATCATTTTATTCTACTTGCACACCTCGGCACCTCTCATGCAGAGATTTCTTTATGTATAATATTTCGGTGCTTCAAGCGTTGATTTCTGCGGACAAAATCCTTGGCATCTTCGATGGTGAAACGGTTAGCGTATCGGAGTGTTAAACCCGATTCATATCCGATATAATCCAACCTCTTTGAGGAGCGAAAATACCTTCCTGCTCTTTCCTTCTGAGAATACGTAAAGTCGGGTGTCCAATGGTTGCTGTATGTAAAATGCACTCAAGCCTAAAAGACGTCCAAATCACCAATTTCGCTGCTCGAATGACACCTTCTCGAATGACCGGGAGAGATGCTTTGGGGCATCAACTGATGCCACTGCAGTCTCTCTGACCGGGAGGTCGTAGGTTCGAGTCCCAACGGAGGTAGGATTTTCGACACTAGCTTGTCATGTAGGTCGAATTCAGTCGCTGTCTGGAGGAGAATTCTAGCGGCCGGCTGCTCTGATCGGTAGGGATATCGCTTGACCCGGCTGGGGCAGTGCCCCGCTGGTGGGAGATATGTTTGAGGAAATGCTGGTAGTCGACGGTAGGTCGGCGCCAAATCTCGCCATCCAGCGGGTAAAGAACACTTCCATCCCAGAGAGAGAGAGAGAGAAACATGCATTAAAATTACGAAACTAATGACTGTAGTAGTTCACGCGTTCGGAATCATTAACAAACAATCAATCAATCAATTCTTTTGATACTAGCTGGTGAAAGGATCGCAGCGAAATTTGCGAGGTCTTGTGGAAGGGTAGGCTTGAGCCTCACAACGCAGTACATAAGATATACCAATTGATTTTTTTTCTCTGTGTCACTGCGATTAGTTAACAACTCATGTCATTATTTTTGTCTTCATAAACAATGTACCTCTTTTCTTCAAGCTTGGAGACTATTGAAGTAGATTGAATTTGTTGCGACGTCACTAGCAAGTGATATGCAGGCGAGTGGCACACGCTTGGAGACGGCCCCCACGGAGCTAACTGAAAGGACAAGCTATAAAAAGCTTTAACAAATAAAAGAAACGTTCTCTAAAGCGGACCTTTTGGATCTAGAAGATTCGTTGAAGGAATAGAAGGATAAGCCGTTTGAAACGATCTTCAGACATTTTAACTCCCCCCCCCCCCAATATCGATTGTTCTACGAATGGCGCCTTATTGGTTTCCTCCTGTCTTGAATTGTAATGGATTTATTTTCTTTATTAGTTTTTGTAGCTTATGTACATATTTTCCTTTCATTAAAATGTTGATGATAATAACAATAATGATAATGCGAGCGTGTTCATCCGAACGGGTGTCGTTAGCCGAATTGCTTAACTCTGCTTCGTGAAGTAATGGAAGTTAAACAACTCGAGACTCCACGAATACCTAGAAGAGTGACTGTCTGGGAACCCTGCCTACTAATGACACCGAGCCCCTAGCCAAAGAGAGAAAAGGCACTGACGTCGGTGTCACAAGACAAAAAGTCAAAAACTTCAAGGATGATTACTTCAGTTACGTTCAATGGCCAAGAAAGGCTAGGGGGGTGTTTGAAAGAAGCAACGAATTAAAAAATACTTATCACATCAAAACTTAAAAATATTAACCAAGCATTATATAATAAAATTTTAAAACTATTCTAAAGTTTAAAATAAATAAGTACCATATAGTCTACAACGTGTTTATATTGCCCTTGGCTTAAGCTTCTGCACTCAAGGCATCCAGGAGTGAAAGGAATAAGATTGAAATATGGTGTATGGTAGTTGGGAGAGCCTCACCATGCCCCGACACACAAACAGACAGACATGGCGGGATTCGAACCACGAACCCTTCAAACCGAGATAACTAAGAGTTACTCGGTTAAGTATTACCGTTCGCCATATCTGATAACTATTGCATTACTTTTGTTGACAGATTGAAAGAATCATGATTTGCCGTTTTGATGAAATAAAGAATGAGAAATAGTGATGAAAAATAGATTTTCAAAATTAGTTCTAAAGAGCAATTTTGTTGGGGGTAAAAGTGTTTTTGAATTATTAAATGTTGAATAAGAGCCTTCAACGCATTTTATTTCCGTGATCCTACACAGTGTAAGGGTGATATTTATTTCTGTTAAATGCGCTGAGAGATATTCTAGAACTAAGCTCTTATAAAAATGTATTATTTCATTCATTTGTTTGCTTTCTTGCATTTATCTACTAACGTATTGTGCAGAGTACTTTATCCTTTTAATAATGACCATGTGAACAACGTACGTGCATATTCGATGGCTTTTATTTTAAAAATCTAGAAAGGAAAATATCTGCTCAAATGAAAAATATGCCAAGTACCTCGAAACAAAAGCTAGATATTTTAAAAAACATTGCTTCACAACAACGGCTCGAACGCAACGCAAAAAACGGAGTACGATGAGAATACAGAAGTGAATTTCGTTATTTTTAAGCGTGTGGAGTACTTATTTTAGATGTACTGTGCTGGAGGTCCGTTTCTGGACGCTGCTGGCCGTCACTACAATACGCGGAGCTTGTGGGGTTCATAAAGGGGATGGATTTAAAGTTGCAGACTTGCAGTTTGCTTTCCTATTCAGGAGAGCATATGAGAAATTGATTTATAGTAACTGGTCCAACGCCGACCTGGATGGCCGAGGTTGATAAGAGCGAGTACCGACTCAGCGCTTCGGTCCGAAGGGTCGCGGGTTCGAGCCCCGCCAAGGGCATGGCTGTTTGTGACTTTGTGTGTGTGTTGTCGTGGAGAGCCTCGCGTTCTGCTGACCCCAGATCAGAGGAGCCCGCAAGTGTTTGTCTAGTGTATGGTCGAAAATGCGTCCCTTCGGGACGTAAAGGGCAACCGGCTGTCGGCTGGATACAAGCCCTAGGAAAAAAAACTGGTCCAATAATAGCCATAGTATGTCACGGGAAGATATAATTCTTATATTGTTTTATCACAAAGCTATAGAAAATAGTAAAACACTGATTATCCCACTATGGCCAAAATGTAGACTCCAGAATGTTGTTGAAAATGATCATATTCACGCACAAATACTTCAGAATAGTAACATGCAACAAAAACTAGAATAGAAAATAATTTGTCATAACATTAAGTGATCTCATAATTATTATTAAAACCTACGTATGTGCATTGAAAGCCTTTAGTAAAGATCTTACTCTGTTGCTTATGAAATATAAAATACATTTCACTTAAATTTACACTGTATGTGATGCAGTATTGAAATCTTTAACAAAATTAGAATACTACATAAAAGAAAGCTGTTACACTAACCAGTATTTTATCAATAGATTTCGAAAATTCGTACATCAATGAATTAAGACTAAATACTGTTTTATTTTAGTATTCATGTCATCTTTGAAAAGTTAAATCTTTTAAACTATTACGTTTTACGCAATTGTCTTAAGAGAACACAAGTTTCCAGATAGTGTAAAAGTCGACAAAGCCGGAGGAAAGCAGCAAATCATCATTTACAACGGAACGCTTTGTTCTCGTTGGGCGCGATATTATGAAATATTCCATCCCCACTCGCCACCGCCGGCGCAAGGTAATCTGCGAGGCATCGCAGCGAGTCCCGCGCAACTGCAGAGATAAGAAAGCTTGTGCTGCCATGTCGTAAAGGAAGTCACCGGAATGTTTTCCAACTGGCGCCATTTAATGTCCTGGGAATAACACACTGCGACATAAAGATTTCACTAGTAAGTATTGCAAGTACAGCGATAGAAATTAAACGTTTTTTAAGGCGATGTGTTTTCGTTGTATATTTTATTCTTTATTTATTTAATAAGTAATTGCAACAGACAAATTAGAAAACTTGATGCTATGTGGCTAGGCCGAAAGCCTTTAAGCCATTACAATACTTACATTCTACCGCGTTCTAACCTTTCATTGTATATGTACATCGTGTCCAAAAGTTTTATTTCATGTACTGAAATATAGTAAAACAATTACCAACTTTTTCTCAAAATTTAATGAATTAAACTCTTCGTATTACACAAGTTACAATCAAATTTTTACATTACACTGTAGTTATGTCTTGACACAGACCAAACGTCGAGCTGATGGTTTCAATATTATTCATTAGTACTTAATAAAAATCAAACTGAAGTACATTTTGAAATTCTGTAAACAGATTCTACGAGGAGTTCAATTTTGAAGTTCGGAAATATGACTCGGCACCAAACAAATAAATGAAAATAAAATCACATGTTAATAGTCATTGTATTCGTACGTATCTATTTTCTACATCGTTAATTACAATAATTTTCATTAAATGACTTAATTTGTGACGCTTTTTACTAATATTTCCAGAGAAGTGTCATGATCAGCTAAAGGAATCTTTTCGTGGTGAGAGGATGGGAGGAGTGAAATTTCTTCTCTTTGCACATGTTTGCTAGAATCTAAGGTGAAATATTTTCTAGAAGAAATAATTTTGTTTCCAAATATGAAAATTGAATGATTGATAGATTAGTGATTCCGGGCGTATCAACTACTGAGATCATTAGTCCCGTAAGTATAGTGCAGGTTTTTCATCGTGAGGTGGCAGCGATCTTCCCCTACTGGATGGTGAGATGAGGCGCCGACCTACCGTCGACTAGCTAGCAGGGTTTTCCCCAACCAGGCATCTCTCAAACTCTACGTCCCCGACTGGCCTTCCGGCATGTAGTGTAGTGCATGTTAGTGTAAGTGTGAGGGGATGATGACGATAGAACAAGGTAGACGAAGGAAAGATAATATGAATAATTTTGTTGTTGAGAATAGCTGATAGTTGTCATCAATTTAATAATTGGTTTCAAACAATAGAACTTCTATGAATCGTGATTCTGTATAGAATTTCACGCTCACATGCAACAGGTAAGGAGTAATATGTTGTGTGCCGAACCCATGATTAAATTGGAAGTAAATTTAATAAATTAGTGTTAACTTTAGATAATTTGTGAGCATAGCAAGGCAACGGTATAAATAACAATATTAATAATAGCGAAGTAATTCCCTTCATAATATTAGATACTTGTCGAAATAGGATCCGGATTTTTCAATAGTAAAATTATCAGAGAAGAGACGGAAAGTAATTTTACAAATGGCGCCCAACGAGGGGCATGACAAGAAAGTAATTTCACCAAAGGCCCCCACAATTTTCCATCTCTTCGAATTAAACCCAGGGTTCTTGACTTATCACTATATATATATATATATATATAGTACTTACTTCGGTAGTACATATACTAAAATTGGAACGATACAGAGAAGATTAGCATGGCCCCTGCGCAAGGATGACACGCAAAATCGTGAAGCGTTCCACATTTTTGACCTCTTACGAGGGCGATGGCTGCAGCAAACATGCAGCAGCAGGAAGCTCGCGGTGAGTCGGGACCAAGCAGGTCGCCAAATAGGCATGAATAGGCTTTAAGAATAGGATGTTGGAACATAAAAGGTCTAGGCTCTAAGCTCGGAAATCAAGACTTCCATGGGTACATAAATACATTTGATATAATCGGTCTCGTCGAAACTTGGTGGAAGGAGGGTGAAACGTTAAATGTGTCTGGTTTTACAGCCATATGCAAAACTAAAAAACGTAGAGGGGAAAGGGGTAGGTACCCGGGGGGTGTTGCGTGCTTATTTCGGGATAGGTTAATGCAATATATTTATGAAATTGCTACAAACTCAGATAATTTTCTTTGTATTAGACTAGTAATGCAAAATACTGACATCGCAATGGTATTTATATACCGTCACCCACAGGGCTCGCGTTATTATTCACCAGAAGCTTTTGGCGAAATCAATAATTTCTTAGACTCGTTGAAGCAAAGATATCCGAATACTGATTTACTAGTCTTAGGTGACATGAATGCTCGAATTGGCCATGAGCAGGAAGTATTTTCGGAATTCGATCGGCAAGAAGCGAGAGCTAATTCTAGAAAAAGCAAAGACTTAGTCATCAATAATGATGGTCAGGAATTATTAGAATTATGCGAGAGATTTAATCTCGAAATCTTAAATGGCCACTATGGACAGGATACTGAAGGGGAACTAACTTTTATTAGTGGGAATGGAGGTAGTGTAATAGATTATGCTCTGTTGTCGCATGAAAGAATAAACAATTTATTAGATTTTGGAATCGAACTACGGGCAGAATCCGACCACTTGCCTGTGTGTGTCCATTTAGCAGTAAATACTACTGAACGGCCACCGGCAGTGGTGCGGGCGGGAGCAACGAACGTCACAATAGCCAGACGACGGTTTGTATGGAAAGAGGAAAAGCGACAGGAATTTGCAGAGTCTATTCTTAACTCTGCAGGGTGGTCACGTGAGGAGCGGTCACCGGACAGGCAAACAAAGAATTTAGAAAGGCGGCTCTACCGCGCAGGGAAGGGCATGCGAATGTGGGGGAGAGGAGGAAGGGTACTGACCCAAGGGTGGTTTAGCGAGGAGTGTCGGGAGAGCAGGCGTAAAGCAATAGTAGCCTTAAGGATGTTCAGAAACAGTGGAACTGCGGAAGCGAGAAATAGTTACTTGTTACTACGTAGGCAATACGAGGCCACAATTAAGAAATCGAAGAAATCTTGGCAGGAGGGTGAGACAGCAAGAATAGAGGCAATTTTAAGAAACGATCATAATAAATCAATTTGGGACGTTATAAGATCTCTGCGTAATAAAAGAAATGTAAGTAATACAATCTCATCAGACGCGTGGGAGCAGTACTTTTCACGGGCGCTCACAATAGCGAATATTGAAACAGGGATAGATATTATCACGGACCGGGGTGTCCCTGAATTAGACGAACCTATAACCTGGAATGAAGTAAACAGGGCTATGCTAGCCATGAATAATAAGAAGGCAGGCGGCGCGGACGGCATTCCGACAAAATTTATTTCGGAATTGTGGCACATAGACCCAGAGAGTATTCTGGATTTATTTAATGCAATAGTTGATTCCGGATCGTATCCAGAAACGTGGAGTACAGCGATCCTCCAACCGGTCTTTAAGAATAAAGGTGATACAAATTGCCCAAATAATTATCGCGGAATTAGTCTTTTACCAGCGCTGAGCAAACTATTTTGTAAAATACTCAACGGGCGACTGAGTGAATGGGCGGAAAAGCACGGTAAAATATCAGAATTGCAAGCAGGCTTTAGGAGAGGCTTCGCGACTACCGACAATATCTTTGTGTTAGATACCCTAGTAAAACAGGCGCTTGCGCGTAAACGGGGCCACTTATATTGCAGTTTTGTAGATTTCGAAAAGGCGTTTGACTCTATCAATAGGAAAGCTTTATGGCAAAAACTTAATGGGCTAGGCGTCTCACGTAAAGTTTTAAAAGTGCTGCAGAGCATGTACGAAGACGTAAATTTCTGTGTCAGGTGCGGTGATGGAAGTACAACGCGAAAAATAAAATCGACAGTAGGAGTAAGACAGGGCTGTCCTCTCTCACCGCTATTGTTTATCTTGTTTATAAACGATTTATTGACGTGGTTACAGGAAGCGGATACATCTGCACCGGAAATTGAGGGCCTGAACATTCCCGGACTACTATATGCTGATGATTTAGTTTTATGCTCGGAGACTATTGACGGCTTACAGAAAAGTTTAAATCTCTTAGAAACGTATAGTGAAACATGGGGATTGAAAGTAAATATTCAAAAAACTAAAGTAGTTGTCTTCAAGAATGGATTTATCTGGGGTAGCAAAGAGAAATGGTTTTACGCTCAGGACGAGATCGACCGGGTTAAAACATTTACATATCTTGGGGCAAAATTTTCCATAAATGGGGGATGGAATAATCACATAGTGGCGGCGCACAGTAAAGGAAGAATTGCGCTCAAAGAAATCGTTGGCGCAGTGCGCAGGGTTCCGGAATTGTCTTTAAAGGTGTGCGATACAATGTTTAAATCGCTAGTTCTCCCAGCAATGAATTATGGTGCAGAAATTTGGGGAGTGGATAGGATAGATCGACTAGAAAGCGTCGAAACAGATTATTTCAAATTAATTCTCGGAGTCTCAAGATTCGCAGCAAATGCCGGAGTCCTAAGAGAGGTCGGTAGTGTAGGAATTTGGAAAGATTTTAAAATGAAACCCATTAAACTTTGGATTAAATTAGCAGGTGAACAGTCTGACACACTTATACATAGATGTTTTCGAGTGCAGTTACAGGGAAGCAACCAACGCCACTGGTCGTATAAAATTAAACTGCTACTGGAACGTGCAGGTCTGGGAGACGTTTCTCCGGAGATGGTGGGAGATAGGGGAACACGTGAGATAGAACGGCTAATTTCGGGTAGACTTGCGGATATTAAAAGGCAAGAGATCCTGGCAGCAACGGCCGAAAAACGTTCGCTAGTTGCGCAAATTCACGCGAGTCCGTTATGGGGTTGCGAACGTTACGTAAACACACTGCGAAAGGACGCAAGAGGGGGATACGCTTGGTTCAGGGTCGGGGGTGGATGCAACGTAGATTAAAGGACTCTAATGGTAATGGCATCTGTGTGCTTTGCGGTGATAGGGAAGACTGGATCCACATCCTTTTAATTTGCAATGCGACCGAAACTTGGAGAGGAAAATGGATGGGAATGGGAAATTACTACTTCCAACATAGGAACGTAACGCTCGCCCAAAACATTCTAGGTGATAAAAGATCTAACTTCATGAAAGAATTAGGAACATTTCTAGGAAAGGTTCGGACCATTAGAGAAACTGAAATTAGGGAGTGGGAAAACAGCACTGGTTAGTACGAGCAGAGCCTAGACTGGAGAGAAATAAATAATAAATCAATAAACTAACAATAATTAGGTTAGTCAGTAAGTTATGTTAGGTTAGTAAACAGTAAAAAAAAAAAGTTATAAGTTTTAGTCAATTGCTAAGTATAAGTAGATAAATAAGTCAATAAAAATAAATAAATTAACTTATAATAATTAAAATAAGTTAAATAAATTAAAATTAAATGAATTAAAATAAGTTAAATAAATTTAATTTAAATTAATTAAAATAAGTTAAATAAATTAAAATTAAATTATATTAAAATAAAATAAAAGCAAACGGTTAAAATAAAACCCATTAGGAGGCGAAGGGAAGTAGGAATCGGAAATGTTAGGGCAGAGGCGTTGGTGCGGACGATTTTCTGTGGTGCTGTTTGTTTTCAGGTGCGGAGGAGGCCAAACACTGGAAGGAGAATGCCTGACGCCCGCGCCAAATAAATAAATGGATTAAAAACCGGATAGATTAGCATGTACTCGGCTTCTGACGGCAGGTTTTTCCCCCTTCAGGGGTTTTTTCCTCAGCCGTACCTTATGGTCTCTTTTCCGCGGCTTTGATGCGAAGGAGAGACCATTTGGGGTGAATACCAGAATTCGAAAGGTTAGAACGCTGTAGAATGTAGGTATTGTAATGGCTTAAAGGCCTTCGGCCTAGCCACATTGCATCAAGATTTTTACTTTGCCTGTAATAATTACCTATTAAATAAATAAAAATTATATATATATATATATATATATATATATATATATATATATAGTGATTAATACCTCATCAACCCTTAATAATCACTATTTCATACAACTCATCATCAAAGAGCGCCCACACATTAAATATCGTACATTGCTGCGTCTCTGAAGCCGCTGTGGCGTGTGCATAGTACAGGGTTCCCGAGAGCCCTGGCGCGCGATAGTGTCGCCGCGGTGACCGCCTAACAAACTAGCGGGGCGTCTGGTGCGGCGCGTGGGAGGGCGGGGCGGAGGCGCGCGTGACCCGCAGGCGAAGCGGGGCGCGGAGCGGGGCGGGGCGGGAGCAGACAATGAACCTGTCCTTCAGGCGCGGGAGGGGGCGGGGCCCTGGGCGGCGCGCGCGAGCGCACAATGAACTTGTCTGGGGCCGCGGGCGGCGCCGAGGCCCCGAGGAAGACGCCGGGGACGCGCTGCAGCGGAGGAGCTGCTGCAGGAGGAGACGGGAAGTGACTACGTGGGGAAGGACGGGCAAGACGCGAGGAGATAGGTTGGGGAGAGGGCAAGTCGCAATGGGGTAGAGTGGGTGGGGATGGACAAGGTAGAGATTCCGAGGGGCGTGGGGAGTAAAGGGAAAAAGTGGGTAATGAATATGGGCGTGGCGGGGAGCAGCAGAACGAGATAGGAAGGGTCGAGGAGAGGAGGGAAGGGAAAGGGCCGATGGGAAAGCGTAAGGTGGGGATGGCCGGGGTGGAGAGGGATCGGGTGCCGCGAGACGCGGGAAGGAGCGACGTGGAAAGGAACGGACGGGCACGAAGGGATAGGTTGGGGAAGGGCAAGTGGAGGAATGAGGTAAAGTGGGCAGGGTGGCACGCAAGCAATGGAGTGGGCAGGGACGGACAATGCAGATCGGGTCAGGGCAGAGTGTCTCGGAGCGAGGTGGAGAGGAAAGGAACAAGGTACGAAATGGACGTTCACGAGGTCAGGCGCGACGGAGTAAGGTAGGAAGGGTTGGTGAGGGGAGTGAGAGAGCCGGACGGTGGAGCGTGAGGTGACTGGGGAGAGAGGGGGTGTGGTGAGGTGTGGGTAGGTACGACGAGTGGCGGACGGGCATGGAACGAAGGGATAGGTTGGGAAAGAGCAAATTGAGGAATGGGGAGGAGTGGGCGCGGTGGCACGCAACCAAACAGTGGGTTTGGTTAATCAGTGATTCGACTACTACTACTACTACTACTACTACTACTACTACTACTACTACTACTACTACTACTACTACTACTACTACTACTACTACTACTACTACTACTATACTACTACTACTACTACACTACTATACTACTATACTACTACTACTATACTACTACTACTATACTACTACTACTATACTACTACTACTATACTACTACTACTATACTACTACTACTATACTACTACTACTATACTACTACTACTATACTACTACTACTATACTACTACTACTATACTACTACTACTATACTACT